>MU223181.1:1174680-1207070 GCA_018584345.1 Thuja plicata | reverse complement strand
AACTAAGAGGGAGTGTTGATGTCTTGTGTAGATATGGTAAGGGTCATAAGTGTTGACACGAGAGACCACTACACATTTTGTTTGATCATCCTCCCTAGCTAAGAGGGAGTGTTAATATTTGTATCTTTAGTCGTATGATCATTAGAATACATATAATATATGTTGATTAATAATAATATAATATATATGTCATATTATTATTAATCATATGAAATTTAATATTTAATATTAAATTATTAAATTATTATTCTTAATTAATAATTGATTGATGAAACATTATAAGATTGATTAAATTATAATTAGTGGGAAGAGGCGTGTCCTTTATTATAAATAATAATGAATAGACATGTCCCATGAAGGGACATGTCTCTCCTATCCTCATTCCCAATATAAATGAAAGAGAGATTGTTGCATTTGGAAAATACATACAACATAGAGTGTTATTACATTTGCAGCTATCCTAAAAACTTAACAGTTACCCCTAAAATAATTTAGGTGTGGTAAGATTGGTCATTTGGATACTAAATGTCTTGTCAAAGATCCAAGACAAAGTTTAAAAGATTCAATAAAAAGTTACTATGTGAATGAAGATGCTAGTATCTCAAACAATGAATCAAAGATGGAGGATTGCTTGTTTTATGCTAAAGAAGAAGAGAAATATAAAATTGATATCACTAACATGTGTGCTAAAGATAATGATAATGTTGAGACTGCTTTATGTGCTAGAAGGAACAAGGATGATTGGATAATTGATAGTGGTTTCTCCCATCATATGACTGGAGATAAAGGTAAATTTGTATCACTTAGAAAATATGATGGTAGTGCTGTTAGATTTGGTGATGGAAAGGAAACATATATTGTTAGTAAAGAATCTATTACATTTGATAGTAAGAGTAATAATGACAATTTCTATTATGTGAAAGGGTTATATCACAATCTGTTGAGTGTTGGATAGATGTCAGAGAATGGTTATGATGTTATTTTCAAGGATGAAGGATGTGAAATTAGGAAGAGATGTGGAGATATAATTTCCATCAGAAAGAGAACATAAAAGAATATGTACAAGATATAAGGAGCATCTAAAGGATGTTTCTTGTTATCTCAGATTGATGACAGTTGGCTCTTTCATTAGAGGATGTGTCACATTAATTTTGATAATTTGATGAGAATAAGATCATCTCAGGCAGTGAGAGATTTAGCTAGACTATGCAAACCATAAAATATCATTTGCAAAAGTTTTCAAGAAGGGAAGTAGAGAAGAGAATAATTCAAGGAAAAAGGTCATTCTTCTACCGATATGCTAGAGCTTGTGCACATTGATCTTTGTGGTCCGATAAAAACAAGAAGTTTTCAAGGTGAAAGGTATTTTATACTATTCATTGATGATTATTCAAGGATGACGTGGGTTTAATTTCTTAGAGAGAAATCTAAATCATTTGAGAAATTCAATATATTCAAGGCTAGAGTTGAGATTGAATGTGGTAGAAACATTAAGTGTTTGAGATCTGATAAAGGTGGAGAATTTAAATCTGATACATTTGAAAGTTACTTTGAAAATCATGGTATTAAGAGACAATTTTCAGTAGTAAGCCCCACAGTAGAATGGTGTCATGGAAAGGATGAATTAGACGATTCAGGAAGTAGCTAGAACTATGTTGAGAGAAGAAAATCTGTCAAAGATCTACTGGATAGAAGTAGTACATAATTTTATATATACGTTCAATAGATTTATATACCGGAAAGAGTATGGAAATACTTCATATAAATTATGGCAAGGAAGAGTATTGACACTTAAGTACTTCAATATTTTTGGCAACAAGTGTTACAAGAAGAAATATGAAGATGATCTTAGAAACTTTGATAGCATGGTTGATGAATGAATATTCTTGGGATATTCTACTAGAAGAAAGGTGTATCGGTGCTACAATAAAATACTAAACAAGATTATGGAAAGCGCGAATGTGAAGGTTGATGGATATTTTCAAAAGATTCATGAAAGGAACATTGAGTATGAATATGATACATAAGAGAAGAGGAAAGAAGATAATAAAGAGGAAGATGACATTCTATCGACATTGGGACTGGCATCCACTACTAAAAAACCAAGCTATGTACATAAGCAACATTCAAAAAATTAGATTATTGGAGATAATAACAGAGGGGTTGTTACCAAAATTAAAGCTACACAAGATCATTCTTTGTTGTGTTTACTTTCTGAAATTGAACCTAAGACTATAGTAGAGGCTTGTAATGATCAGAGTTGGATTAATTCTATGAAGGAATAACTAAATCTGATAGAAAATAATTAAACCTGGGAACTTGTACCTAGACCAAAAGACAAAAATGTGATAGGTGCAAATGGGTGTACCAGAACAAGCTTCATGAGAATGGAAAATTTGTAAGAAACAAGGCAAGATTAGTGTGCAAGGTTTACTCACAGATTAAAGGAATTGATTTTGAGGAGACTTATGCTCTTGTTTCTTAGATGGAAGCTATTAGGATGTTCTTGGCGTTTGTAGTATTAAAGAAAGAATCAAAGTTTATCAAATGAACGTCAAGTTTGAATTCCTAAATGGATAACTAAAGGAAAAAGTATACATTGAACAACTAGAAGGTTTCAGATTAGAAAAGGATCCTAATGTTGTTTTAAAAATGAATAAGAAGTTGTATGGGCTAAAGTAGATGCCTAGAGCCTGGTATGTTAACTAGACAAATACTTGATTAGTTAAGGATTTTGGAAATGATGGGCCAACAACAATATGTACTTTAAGGTAAATTCAGAAAATATTTTGATTGTTCTTGTGTATGTTGATGACATCATATTTGGAAAAAAAGATGACTTGTGCAAGGATTTTGCAGAAGAAATGCAGAATGAATTTGAAATGTCAATGATAAGAGAACTAAATTTATTTCTTGGATTGCAAGATAGTTAGAATAATAAAGACATTGTATCTCTCAATCCAAGTATGTGAAGGAGTTACTAGAGAAATTTGGTTTAGAAAATTCAAAGCATGTTTGCACTCCTATTGTTACCGACAAAAAGATGACTAAGGAAGAAGAATCACCAAAAGAAGATGCAAGTTTGTATAGGTTGATGATTGGAGGCTTGTTATACCTTACTACTACTAGAACAAATATTATGTATGCAATATGTTTGGCAACCAAATTTCAGCAAGAAGAGAAAGAGTCACTTATTATGGAAATAAAAAGGATTTTCAAATATATGAAAGGGATAGAAGATATGGGGTTATGGTACCCTACAGAATCAGATTCCTTACTGATAAAATATACAAGTGTAGATTAGGTAGGTTGTTTGGACAACCGAAGAAGTACCATTTGTGGAGCATTCTTTCTTGGCTCTTGGTTAGTCACTTGGTCAAGCTAGAAGCGAGATTCTGTAACATTATCCATGACTGATTCAGATTATATTGTAGCATCCTCATTTTGCACTCAATTTTTACAGATGAAATAGATATTGCAGGATATAGGAATTATTTTTGATGAACCAATTCCTTTCATGTGTGATAATACCTGTACAAAATATATTGACATCAGATATCACTTCCTTAGAGAAAAGGTGGAAGAAGGTGCATTGAATATGGAGTATGTAACAAAAAAGGAGAAGATTGCATACATATTCACCAAACCTTTGTGCAAGGATACTTTTGAGTATCTCAGAGGTAATTTGGGGGCTCTTCCCCTTCCTAGTATTCACTAGATGCACTGATGTGTGCATTGATCTAGTACTTTTTATAGCTATATCTTTGTAGATCGATGGTTGGAGGCTTCCTCTCAGGGGGAGGAGAGTATTTCAACAAGGGGGTGTTTTTCCTGGTCCCTTTTCATTTTTTTCAAAAGGGGAGAAGTTTCCTGGTTGTTTCTATACTTTATTATTGATGTATGTTTCCATTAATGAGAAAGGGGGAGATTGTTAGAATGTGAAGTTGACACTTTCCAATATTTTGTCAATAATGTTTTTCATCAACATCAACATCAACATACTCATATATCATCTTTTGTTATATCAGTTGTTGTGTATCGACAGATTGACATATTGGTTGGAGTGTCTAGAGTATCGATTGGTATGCTTGGCTTGTTCACTGATAACTTTTGGTCCCTAGGATCTATATTGTGGTAGATGGTATGCTTGATCTGGTGCAGGAGCACCTAGGTAGGCTAGATGATACAATGTAACCTAGGGCTTCTTCTATGTTTTTGGCTTGGAGTGGTTCTAGCCAGACCAGTAGGTGAATAAAGGGACTAAGAGTCCTAGTTTATAGAGTGCTAAGTTGCAGGATGTCTTGTTAGGTCCTTAGAGACCTTTGTGTGCATTTAGGTCCAATAGGGTGTTTTTTGATGACATTAATTTTTCCATTAGTACACTTAGTGAAAAACGTTGACAGAGATCATTGGTACAAGCATTACCGGTAGACTACAAGCATTACCGATGAACAACGAGCATACCCGATAGAAAACAAAGGTCACAAGAAAATGCTAAGTATGGAATTGACCAACGAACACTGACAAGTGTTGCACCAATGAAGTGAATAGGACATCACTGACAGGTCAATAATAAAACATTGAGATCATCACCAATGACACAGTTTTGAGAAAAAAACTGATGGAACAGAAAAGGCATACCCGACGACCAGTTCAAGAAAGGAACATCGACGACAAAGAAAACCGACCGTCAGAACCGACAGTCAGTTAGAGAACCCACAAAAAGTGGATCTGAGTTTTTACACGTTAGATAAAGCAATGTAATTATATTTATAGAGTTTTAATTTGTTTTAAATCATAACTTGAGGGTCAAGAAAGCTTTATGTAAATGTCTTAAAGCAGCCTAATGGATCTAAAACATATCAAACTAAAGATCAAGGTCAAGTTGTAAACCTTGGATCTAGAGTTAACCTGCGAAGCGTGAATCAAGAACCGAGCCAAAATCTAGTGTAAATAGATGTTCAATCAATTGTGAGTTATGAATTCATTATTGTTTATAGCCATGAAGAGCATCTAAGGAGTAGAAGGAAGAATTCATGCAAAGTTAAGAATCAGGTCATATCAGTTGTCAAGAACACACAGAGGCTACTGATGAGCAGACAAAGGTATTATTCAATCATGGAATGATGATTACTCATACATAGGAAGCTTTATTAGATCTGTTATCAGCAATTAGAGATTACATACACCATTAGATCAAAGACTTATGTAGTTTCATTCTAACAAGTGCATCACATCTAAAATCCTTTTGTAGAAGGTGGACTTAACCGTTCTTTACAAATCTCTTAACAGAGTGCACACTTAACAGTGTTGCTCAAGCTTCAAACGAAGTAGATCTTAACAAGTCTCCATTGTAATACTCCTAATAGGGTAGGTCATCAAAAGTGACCAATTGTAAGCCTTAATTGGCCCCTTCTTATCTGCAGATAGTGAAGTCTTGTGGGTAACAATCCCCACCGCAGTTTTTACTTCCTAACAGGAGTTTTCTGCGATATCATATCTTGTGTCATGTGTTATCTATTTTCATGAATGTTTCTTTTATGGTTACATAGTAAAGAAATTATGATATGATTTCATATACATAAAGAAAGATGAATAGTTAGATAAGATAATTTACAAATTGATGATTAAGGGTTAATGGGCTAACCAAGAAAAGATTTAGAGGTACTGATTCACCCCTCCCCTCTCAGTACATCATTCCCTTATAATTCCAATAGTTTTTGGTATTTGATTTCCAAATGAGTCAAACAAAGGGATAGAGGTCCTATTTTTTGTTATTTCACCCTAATTAGTGGTTTGGACAAGGTTATACCAAGTTTGGACAGTATATCCAAAAAGTTGCAAAAGTTGTCAATGTTGTCATTAACAACATTGACAACATTTATGACAAGAATGCAACTTCAAGGAATTTAGTTCCCTAACTGTCTGAAATTGGTTTTATAGTGCCTTGGTCAACTATATAAGACCATCCTTGAGATTTTTGCAAGGTTGGGATTTTGAAGTCACATTGTGTACGGACTGTGAATTTGATATACAGGTACAGTTATAGTGTTTTGTGAAGATCAGAATATTTAATGGATTGAAATAAATTTTGTAAGCATTGAATCGAGTAATGTAGGTTGATATAAGATTTATTTTGGTATTATTTTGTTGGATTAAATATTTTTAGTTGCTTATTTAAATTCTTTTGTTTTCTGGGTTGTCGCTATCTTGAATTGAGCACTGTGAATTAATGGAGTCATAGATCAATTTTCCACTATGGCAGTTGCATAGGCTCTTGGATTATGGAAGGTGACTCCATTTACATTGTGTATAATGAATGAGGGTCCCAAGAAGTTATGGCAGCCATTTTTAAGGTGATGCCCTGGGCGAGCCATAGTGGCATGGCTAGGGATCACTAGTGATTGTAGAGCTTGTTAGAAGGATTGAAAACATTCATAGCTTCAATCAATGAATGTGGAAAGGTAGGAGAGTCAGTGAAGGAACCCTAACTTGGAGGATAAGTTTGGGTAAGCTAATTTTCTATCCAAGAAGATCCATTTCTTGTGCAGACAGTGGCAAAGACCTAAAACCTTGAATTTTAGGCATGAATGTAGGAGGTACTGTACGGACACCTCTAAGAGCCAAGACCTAGAAAATCCTTAGGTTCTTGATAAAGGGTATCATTATATGGAGTTTATTTTCATACTTGTTTGAAGGTTTTAAGAGTTATTGTAGGAAAGGAGCCTAATTAGGCCTAAAGCTAGTAGCCCTATTTTGGGTGAAATTGACTTGGAACTTGGAACTCGTTTAGGGTTTCACTTCCAAAGAAAGTTGTGGAAATTGAAATTGGTTCACTTAAAAATATTGGAGACTACCTTTCCATATGGGAATGTTTGGGATCCATTTGGATCAAATTGTGCAGATGGAGCAAGAAAGACCAATTTGGGTCTAGGAGAGAGCATGAAGAGTTTGGATTCTACTTTGTTGGTGTTCACTATTTGAAATTGTTAGGTTCTTGTGAGAAGTTCCTAAGGAGCATAGGGTTATTGAAAGAACCCTAGTGGGTCAGAAGATTGTCCTAGGAGACCCTAGAGGAAGCTAGGGAGAAGCAAGACTAGTGCTACATCAGAGTGGTATCAGAGCCAGGTTGAGAAACTTGGGAAGATTGGTATATTTCAAAAGTGGAATCTAGTGGTTCTACAAAGATGGTGACAAATGCAAAACTGGCCAAGGACATGGAAGACCAAAAGGAGAAAAATATACTCCTTGAAGGTACCTTGGAAGAAATGAGGTTGAATATGGAAGAACTAGAAAATGCTGCTAAAAAGAAGGACTTTGGAGCTGAAACCAGTGGTAGGGGTAAGCAAAATATTGAAGAGGAAGAATTCATCCCCAAACCGGACCCAGTATTGAATGAGGAACCTTTCTTGAAAGCCATAAAAGCATTAAGTGGCAAGGATTTGGAAGGGATACCCTTTTTTGGAGGAAAGATGGAGATAGAAAAAGTCATGGACTGGATTGAAGCAATGGAGCACCACTTCGAGTGTGAGGGTATATTTGAAGCCCAAAAGATCAAAGTGGCCAAGTCTAGACTTAGAGGGTCAGCCTTGAATTGGTGGAAATACCTTCAGGATGAGAGGGTAAGCATGGGAAAGAAACCAATAGAAAATTGGAATGCCATGGTAACCAAGTTGAAGGACAATTATATTCCAGAGGATTTTGAGATACAACTTCATAGGAAGAGACAAAATTTGAAACAAAAAGACCTAGATGTGGCCTCATATATTGAGGAAATCTAGAGATTGTGTTTAAGGTCTAAATTGTAGGAAGAAGAGTCAATCAAAGTGGCTAGATACTTGGGTAGATTGAAGTGGAAAATCCAAGAGGAGATTAGCCTATGGACACCTACTACAATTTAAAAGTGTCATCAATTGGATATAAGAATGGAAGAAAATAATAAGAAGAAAGGGGATTCTATCTTCAAGAATAAAAATAACAATAGAGGCAGAGGGAGAGACCAAAGGGGTCAAAGAGGAGGCTACCAAGGTAGGGGTAGTGAACAAAGGTCACAAGGAGAGAATAAGTTGACAGAGAAACAGACTGAAAGTAGTTCAAGAGGAGGCTATAATAGAGGAAGAGGTAATCATGGTGGTCCTAATAGAGAAAGAGGAGGTAGGATTAGTTCTTACTTTGCAACCATGAAGTGTTATTATTATGGACAATTAGGCCATCTAGCCTATAGATGTCCTGACAAACCTTCTATAGAAAATAGTGACAAAAGGATAACATATACACATGAGGACACTTCAAGTGTCAAAACCACTGAAATAGACCATCTAGATTCAGAGATGGGTGAGAATTTAATGTTTAGGAGAGTGTTGATAAGGCAGCCAATCAAGGATGAGCCCAAGCACAGGAGAGCTTTGTTTAGAATAAGATGTAAGATCTTAGGCAAAGTCTGCAAAGTGATAGTGGACTCGGGTTCAATTGACAATATCATTTTAGAAGAGGCAGTGGTGAAACTTAAGCTAGCCAAGATACCCCATGTGAATCCCTATAAGTTGACATGGCTCAACAAAGGCCAAAGTGTGCTGGTCAATTGATGTGGTACTAGAGTCTCATTACTACTACAAATCCAGATTGGCCCTGCTTTGAGATCTTTCTCCTAGATCTCTTAGGGTGTTCACAACCCTAAACTGAGGTAAGTCACTCTCAGCTTTACCTCCTCTTCAAGACTCAGTCCCCCATCAAAATTATTTTCATCTTCTTCTTGCTGAACCTACACAAATAGATTCATTCTACTCACTTATTCAATGTTTTTTGAACATTACTTTCATTCTCTTCCCTAGTCGGACTATTACCAAGCTGGCCTAGGGTAAGATCTCCAGACTCTTTGTTGTTTCTTCTCCTATAGAAAACAAAAAGGAAACTATGTACAAGGGCTCCTCTCAAGTTCCATTCCAACACATGACTCTCACCATGGATTCGGGAATCTCGAGGGGCCATTACTATTTACAACCCAAAATGGGTGAAGAACTAATAACTTGCAAAATAGAAAGAAAGTAAACTAATCTACTTTCATGAAAAATGAACAAAGAAGTTTGATATCCACCAAACACATAATCTGCAACTTTTCATTACTAGAAATGAAATAAAAAACTACAATAATCTATAACTCTGCAATTTCTTGTATCTTCTCTCTTTTTCGACCTCTACTTATCTAGATCTCAAAAATGAAGGCTTGGGATGTTATTAATAACCACCCTCTCATTGGAAACAACCCTAATGGTTCACTCATTCACAAGAATCTCTTCAAGAACTATTACAATGAACCATACTGTCCATAAAAGACAAGATACACTTTTCACAGGCCGTTACGACTGAATTTGCCAAGAAACGGTAATGCAAACTAGCTGCCGGTGTTGGGCGAGCTGCCAGTGTTGGCCAAGATGCTAGTGTTGGCCGAGCTGGCTGATAGTGTTGGCTGAGATGCTAGTGATGGCCAAGCTAGATGATAGTGTTGGCCAAGCTACTAGTGATGGCCAAGTTGGCTGACAGTGTTGGTCGAGCTACTAGTGATGGCCGAGTTGGCTGACAGTGTTGGCCAAGCTACTAGTGATGGACGAGCTAGCTGTGTTGGCTGAGTGCCAGTGATACCAATCACCTTATCCAAGGTTCCTGATGCCTTGGTTGGATATCCAGAGGCTTGAAAACTACCTCACACACACATAACTAAAAGAAACCAACTAAGAAACCTATCTAGACATGGATTGATCTAGTCATATCCATCTTAGGGAAATAAAACAAATGACCTTCTAAGGTCCACACACACTCTACTGACTTTCCTAGAGTCAGTACATGCTAGAAATAATGAGCTAAGGGTTTGAGCTAGGTGTGCTCTTGCACCATACTCCCCCAGATAAAAGAAAGGTTAATCCATTCTTGGATTGAGCATGTTTGATTCAATGCCCAACCTTTTGAACTCTGATTCTCTAATCCAAGTAGCATCAACATCATATTTTTCATGCCATTTGACAAGGTGCTCCATGTAGTCTTTGTTCCTAGTCTTCTTGTAGACCCTTGAGTCTAGTATATTTTCAGCTGTCATAGATGGAGTAGGGGTTAATTTCATATCTTTTACCTCTTGTATTACCTCTTGAAGGTTCTGATCAACATCTTGAATTGGTCCTTTTTATGCTATCAAATCTGCAATGTTGAAAACCGGTGACAACCCAATTTCTTCAGGAAGCTCCACCTTGTATGCATTGTTTCCATACTTTGAAAGTATCTTACATGGACCTAGCCTCTTCATCTGTAGCTTGTGAGGAACACCTTTTTGAAGCCTATGTTTGTTCAAGTGTACCATCACAAAGTCTCCAATTTGAAATTGAACATCCCTCTTTGTTGCATCCACCTTTTTCTTTACCCTTTCAACATTTTCAATCAAGTTCTTTCTCACACTTTCATGGACTTCTCTCATTGAATAAGAAAATTCCTCAGCATACCCACAAACATGCATTCATTCCTTTAATTCTCTAAGTTCAAAAATCCCTCTGGGGTGAAATCCATAAACAATTTCAAAAGGACTCCTACCAGTTGATCTGTTCACTATATCATTGTATGCATATTCAGCTTGTCCAATGAGTTGGTCCCATGCTTGACCATACTCCTTTGTGAGGCATGTCAGCAAGTTACCAAGAATCCTATTGACTACCTATGTTTGGCCATCTGTTTGTGGATGGTAGGCAGATCCAAAAGACAAGTTAGTGCCAAGCTTTTGCCATAAGGTCTTCCAAAAATGGCTCATGAATTTGGTGTCCCTGTCTGAAACAATAATAAGTGGGAGTCCATGGATCCTCACCACTCCACTAAAAAATTAACTGAGCAATGTTACAAGCATCATGAATATTCTTTCAAGGTATGAAATGTGCCATCTTACTAAATTTGTCCACAATAACATAAATACTATCATATCCCTGCCTTGTTCTTGGAAAACCAACTACAAAATCCATGCTTATG
This sequence comes from Thuja plicata, assembly GCA_018584345.1. NCBI lineage: Eukaryota > Viridiplantae > Streptophyta > Pinopsida > Cupressales > Cupressaceae > Thuja > Thuja plicata. The sequence goes on along the minus strand of MU223181.1, from coordinate 1,196,069 downwards.
CATTCCCATGGTCTGGTTGGGATCAAAAGTGGTTGATAAAGACCTATATTGGAAGATGTGCCCTTTTCTTTTTGACACACTACACAACTCTCAACGTACTGTCTAACATCTCTATTCATTCTAGGCCAAAAATAGAACCTAGTGACTAGCTCTTGAGTCTTACTGACTCCAAAACGACCACTAAGTGCTCCATTATGTTTTTCCTGAATCAAATTATCTCTCATAGACCCTTTAGGAACACAAATATGACCTCCTTTAAACAATAAATCATTCTACAAGGTATATTTAGAAAACTCACCATGAAAGTTGTTTTTAAACTCCTTGCATACCTTATAGATTTGGGCATACCTTATAGATTTGGGCAAAATCTTCATCTTCAGCATATAGGTCTTTGAAGCTATCAATACCTATTCTTTGTAGCTGAACTTCTTGGACTGTGAGAAGCCTTCTTCTTAATGCATCAGCAACCTTATTTTGTACTCCCTTTTTATGCTTGATATTGAAAGTGTAGGCTTGTAGGTACTCCACCCACTTCATATGTTTGCTGCTAAGTTTGTCTTGAGAGTTAAGGAAGCTGAGAGCTTGGTTATCAGTATATACTATGAACTCCTTTGGCAGCAAGTAGTGCCTCCACTTCTTGAGTGCTTGGACTAGAGAATACAACTCTAAGTCATAAGAAGAGTACATCTTCTTTGCATCATTTAGCTTCTCACTATGGAAAGCTACTGGTCTTCCTTCTTGTCTTATGACAGCCCCAATGGCCACATTACTTGCATCATATTCTATTGTTAAAATCTTATCAAATCTTGGAATAACTAGAGTAGGAAACTATGCTATCTTCTCCTTGAGTGTTTCAAACCCTTTCTCAGCCTATGGTGTCCATCAAAACTTTGTCTTCATCCCTCCTCTAATGGTGTTTAACATGGGTTCACAAATCCCACTGAAATTTCTAATGAAATTTTTGTAATACCAAGCTAAACCATGGAAACTTCTCACCTTAGTTGCAGCCTTGGGAGTAGGCCAGCTTAGAATGGCATCCACCTTTTCTTGGTCCATTTTGAGGTTACCCTGTGACAAAACAAAACTGAGATATACAAGCTCTTTCTTCATGAAGTCACACTTCTCCAAATTGATCATTAGCTTCTCATCATGCAATTTATTGAAAACAATTTTCAAATGCCTAATATGCTCCTCCTTAGTTTTGCTGAAAACTAAAATATCATCTAAGTAGACAACAACAAACTTACCAATGCATTCTACCAATACCTCCTTCATAAGCCTCATAAAAGTTGAGGGAGCATTAGACAAACCAAATGGCATTACAATTCATTCATACAATCCTTCTATAGTTTTGAAGGTTGTCTCCCATTCATCTCCTTTGTTTATCCTTATTTGATGGTAGCCACTCTTAAGATCAATTTTGCTGAAGTACTTTGCCCCCCCTAAATAGTCCATTAGGTCTTCAATTCTAGGTATTGTGAATGTATACCTAATTTTGATTCTATTAATGGCTCTAGAATCAGTACAAAGTCTCCAATCTCCTCCTTTCTTGGGTGCTAAAACAATAGGGACTGTACATGGGCTTATGCTCTTTCTAATTAGGCCTTGGTCTAATAACTCAGATTTTCTTGGCTATTTCCTCATTTTGTTGAGGGGTCATCTTATAGGAAGCTTTGTTAGGTAAGGTAGCTCCTGAAATGAAGTCAATCTTGTGGCTAAAAAGTCTCTCAGGAGGTAGGGGAGTGGGTTGGCCATCATTCACAATGTCTCTATACTCTTCAACTTTTCTTTTACCTCATTTGGTATCTCTAATTTCTTGACAATAGCTTCATCTTTTGGCTTCAATACTAAAGAAAACCCAACTCCTTCTCCTTCTCCTAGGGTTTTTAGGAACTCCTTCTCATAAACCATGAGCACACTTGGACTTGATGTTTTCATCTCTCCTTCTTTTATTTGGGAATGAATTTTGAAGGTCACTCCATCTTTCTTGAATGAGTAGGCATTCTTGGTTCCATCATGCTTGGCTTGCCTATCAAAATGCCATGGCCTTCCAAGTAGAAGGTGGCATGCATCCATGGGAAGAATTTCACATAGAACTCTATCCTTATACTTGCCGATGGTGAACTCTACCCATGCTTGTTCTCCTACAAACACATGTTGTCCTTTGTTGAGCCATGTAACCTTGTATGGATTGTCATGTGGAAATTCAATTTTAACTTGGTGGCTACCTCTTCGCTAATGATATTATCAGTTGAGCCTAAATCAATAATGACTCTACACACCTTCCCTGTGATCTTGCACTTCACCCTAAAGAGTGCTCTCCTTTTTCTTGGTTCTTCTTTGCTTGGCTCTCTGATTAAGGTCCTCTTTATCATGAGGTTCTCTTCTTCCTCTGATTCTAATGGTACCTCAGATGGCTTGCTACTGCAACTTGATTCTTCTTCCATATAGTTAACTCTCTTTCCACCTCCTTTAGAAGTAGAACATTTTTCAGGACACCTATAGGCAGGATGCCCTAGCTAATTGTAGTGGTAACATTTCATGGTGGAAAAGTAGGATGCTCCTCTTCCTTGATTGCTACTGCTCCTTCCTCTCCAACTAGTGTTAGAGCCTCTACCTCTCTTGAAACCTCCTCTATGTGATTTTCCTTCTTGATTTTCACTGAGATTGTTCTCATTTTTCTGCCTTGAATCTAATCCCCTTCCACCATATCCTCCTTGTCCTCTTCCTTCTCTACCTCTACCTCTTCCTTGGAAGTTTAATTCTGATTTCTTTTTGTTCTTCTCTTCCACTTTCAATGCAAGTTGGAAACACTTATGGACAGTTTTGGGAGTCCACAAAATAATTTCCTCTAGGATATTCTATTTTAGGCCTCCAATATACCTAGCCACCTTGATGGTCTCATCTTCTTGGACTCTTAACCTCACGCATAACTTTTGGAATTCTTCAGTATACGTAGCCACATCCAAATCTTTTTGTTTCAAACTCTGCCTCTTCTTGTGTAATTGGATTTCATAATCCTCAGGTAGGTATTTATTCTTTACCTTGTTTAACATGGCCTTCCAATTTGAAATTGGACACTTACCCATCTTCTCTCTCTCTTCTTGGAGGTGTTTCCACGATGTTAATGTTGAACCTCTTAACCTTGACTTTGCAAATTTTATCTTTTGTGCTTCAGTTATGCCCTCACATTCAAAATGATTCTCAATACCTTCTATCCATTCCACAACTATTTTAGAGTCCATTTTTCCATTAAAGAATGGAATCCCTTCAAGAACTTTTCCTCCTAGGGCTTTGAGAGCTTTTAGAAATGGCTCCTCATTTATTGGAGGGTTTGGTTCAGGTATTATGTGTTAGAATAGTCCCAAAGGATAACTGAGAGGGGGGGGGGGTGAATCAGTTATCAGCTAATTTAATTCTTTTCTTTTCTTAACTTTAGAATACAATAAAGTAAATGAACATTCAGATAACATAATAGACAACACCACAATTTGGTTACGGGGAAACCAAATGGTAAAAACCCCGATGGGAATTAACACCCACAATGAACTATACTTGTTTATAATAATCCCTGTTAGAAGATCTCACAACCCTGTTAGGATTTGTTCTTTACAATGTAATAAGTACTATAGTGACCTGGTTAAGGGTATGACCTTGTTAGGAGTCTTTTACAAATAACCCTGTTAGGGGTGGGGATTCACTGTCCAAAAGCTCATTGCTTCAATGGTGAAGGCTACAACCTTCTATAGAACATATATGCACTATATCTTATTGATGAAGTGTAGAGTAGACCTGCTATCTTGATTAGTTCCAATGTATTGTAATCTTCCACTGCTTCTTCACATAGATCCTTGATGAATGAAACACAACTGATATTTTTCTCTGTACATTTTCTCTCTTTTCTTATCATTCACACTTAGCGTTCCAAAAATGATCTATTATAAGTATCTTCCTCAAAGTATGATATCATGGGACCTATTAGGAAACTCTTCATAACATCCTTTTAAGCTTAACTAATCACACAAGCATAAATACAATCACACAATATAAACTGAATAGACGTGACGCTTGACAAAGTCGGCCTCACCAAATTAACTCTAACATTGCAATCTTGTTGAAACACGTTTGGTGCCTTTAGATAACTATCTTTAACTCATTACTAATCTTGAATATACACATGCATAGCCTGAAGATAGGTGAAACTCAAGAACCAATGCAATACGTTGGCACTATACAGACAAACTCCAGAAATTATAACTGCCACAAACAAAATTGCACAACACAACTGAAACTTCATATCTAAGTCTGCATGTATGAACAAAACATCAACAACATGTCTACAACATGAATATAACCACACAAGGCTTGATATCATTATTTTGATAAGTACATATAGGACACTGTTGTATATTATATGTTGTCATCAATGACAAACATACAATCAACTAGCTACTAGAAGTAAATCTCTAACAATCACCCCCTTTGACATTGATGGCAACATATGATATTAAAAACATCTTCAGCACATGGTGTCTTCTTTCTTTTTACAATCTTCTCAATATCCTCATCTTTTGTCTATTTTTATACTCCCCTAGAGTATATGCTACCCCTTACTATATACTCCCCCTTTGACATCAATGGCAAAGGGTGCCATAAGCAATTAGGCACATGTACTACTCCAGAAGAAGAGTAGTCAACCATTCATCAGTCACTATGGATTGATGTTCTTGTTGCTTTATCTAATCAGACTCAGGAGAGGGAATTACTCCCAACTTCTCCCTGAGATACTTGAAAGTATCTTTTGATAAAGGCTTTGTGAAAATGTCTGCCAACTGTTCTTTGGTGCTCACATAGTCTAATTTTACTTCATTGTCTGCAACTTTTTCTCTAAGAAAATGGTATTTGATCTCAATATGCTTTGTCTTTGTGTGCATCATAGGGTTCTTGGACATGTTGATAGTACTGGTGTTTTCACAGTGAATAACAATAGGATAATAAACTTGTATACCAAAATCTTTAATCATCTGCTTGATCCAAACAATTGTTGAACAATTCAATGCTGCTACAACATATTCAACTTCTGCTGTCGACTGAGAGATACAATTCTACTTCTTGCTTACCCAAGAAACCAACCTATCTCCAAGGAATACTGCTCCTCCAGAAGTACTCTTCCTATCATCAAGACAACCTGCCCAATCTGCATCTGTATATACATGAAGTTGTACATTCTTTGATTTAGGATACCATAAACCATAGTCTATAGTTCCCTTTAGATATCTGAATATTCTTTTTATTGCCATTACGTGATTCTATTTTGGTTCAGCTGCAAATCTTCCAACAATGCCAACTGCATTAGATATGTCTGGTCTAGACTGAGTAAGATATATAAGTTTTCCAATCATAGACTTATACAATGTCTTGTCAACTGCTGCGGAGTCATGTTCTTTAGAAAGCTTGCTTCCTATTATCATAGGAGTGCATACTGGCTTATAGGCTTCCATCTTGAAAGTCTTCAGTATTTCCTTCACATATTTGGATTGATTTATAAATATCCCTTTATCTGTATGCTTTACATTTAATCCCAAAAAGTATTTTATAGGACCAATCATGCTCATTTCAAATTCATTCTGCATTTCTTTTGCAAATTCTGAACTAATCTTGTCATTACCTCCAAAGATAATGTCATCAACAAATATGGTGACAAGTAATAATCCATCAGGTGTCTCTCTTATGAATAGGTTACAGTCTTTTTCTCCTTTCTTAAATCCAATCTTGGTAAGATAACCATCTAGTCTCTCATACCAAGCTCTTGGGGCCTGTTTAAGTCCATAGACTACTTTCTTCAATCAACATACCATGTCTAGTTTATCTGATAGATTAAATATTTTAGGTTTTTCTATGTAGACCTCTTCCTTCAAGTCACCATTCAGAAAGGTTGATTTGACATCCATTTGATATACTTTGAAGTCTTTGAATGTTACATAGGCCAAAAATAAATTAATGGCTTCTAATCTTCTCACAGGGGAAAATGTGTCAGTGTAATCTATCCCTTCCCTCTCCGTATATCCTTTACACACTAGTCTTTCTTTGTTTCTGACCACTCTACCATCTTCATTCATCTTGTTTCTGAATACCCACTTTGTTCCAATCACATTTTTGTCACTAGGTCTAGGAACCAATTCCCATGTGTTATTTTTTATTATTTGATCTAATTCTTCTTCCATTTCTTTCTGCCAATTAGGGTCCTTGCAAGCATCTTCAACATTTAAGGGTTCAATCTGTGAAAGTAAACATACCTCTTCATCTATTGTTAGACTTTTTTGTTTAGATCTAGTCAAAACACTGCTGCTCTGATCTCGAATGATATCATATTTTGAATGATACCTAGATGTGAAATTTGAAACTTTTGATGTGATATCCTTATCTGTAATCTATGATACTTCTTTTCTTGATTCAAGTTCATTACATGATACATCAATGCAATCAAACATTTCTTCAATAATAGTGTCTTTACTGCTAGGCCCGGGTTCATCCTCAATCATAGGTGCATAGTCATAGTACCTCTCTTGAACCATGAACTTCTCATCAATATTTACATGAGTACGTTCAATTATCTTCTTTAATGTCAAATTAAAACATCTGTATGCTTTGCTTTTAGTTGAGTAACCAAGGAAAATACCTTTATCGCTTCTAGCATCAAACTTACCAACACCATCATCTCTCTTGATGTAGCACTTGCTGCCAAAGATTCTAAATTATTTTACTATAGTTACATTACCAAACCAAAGTTCATAAGGTGTCTTATCCATGTCTGGGCTTAGTTGTTTTCTATTGATAGTATAGACTGTTGTATTGACTGCATCTCTCCAATAGGTGTGCACAACTTTTCCTTCAATCGTCATAGTGCGCATTCTATCAAGTATGATCCTATTCCTTATTTCTTCTATCTGATACTAGCCACATTTCCTATTTGTTTTTTAAGGAGATTGTGAGGATTCATGGTCTTCCTTTGAGTATAGTCTCTGATAGGGATGTAAAATTTATGAGCCATTTTTGGCGGACATTGTGGACAAGATTGGGCACTAACCTATCTTTTGGTTCAGCTTACCACCCTCAGAATGATGGCCAAACTGAGGTGGTAAAAAAGTTATTGGGTAACCTATTGAGGTTCCTAACTAAGGAGTATGGGCTGACTTGGGATGTGGTTATTCCCCAAGCAGAATATGCTTACAATGATAGTAAGAATAGGATGACAGACAAGAGCCCATTTGAAGCAATTTATGGGATGCACTCAAGGGGTTTTTGTGAGCTCAGGGATCTTGGTGGAATGATGTACAAAAGTGGCCATGAAGAGGACTTCACCCATACCATGAAAGAGATTCAAGACCAAGTCAAGAAATAGATCCAAGATAGTCAGCATAAGTTGAAAACCAAAGTTGATGAGAATAGGAAGGATGTTCAGTTTGAAGTGGGTGACTATGTCATGGTTAACTTGACCAAATCAAGGCTACAGAAGGGTTTCCCTACCAAGCTTCAGATGAAAAGGGTGGGATGAGATCAATCCAAACAACCAAGGGGTCAGTGATGATGTGGAGGTTGCTGTCTTACCTCCCAAGTTTCAGATGATAGCTGACAAATTTCTAGACTCTTGGTTTAAGAAGACTACTAGACATAAAGGCTACATGGAAAATTTGATTCAGTAGAAGGATAGACCAGAGTCAGAGGCCTCCTGGATTGCAGAGGCAGAGTTCAAGAAGGTGGGCATCTTAGAGGATCTCTTGTCCATAGGAGTGTCATTGCTTTTCCTTTTGGGGGAGTATGGTGCAAGAGAACCTAGGTAGGATAGATGATACAATGTAACCTAGGGATTCTTCTATGATTTTGGCTTGTATTGGTTCTATCCAGACCACTAGGTGAATAAAAGGACTAAGACTCCTATTTTATAGAGTAATAAGTAGGAGGATGTCTTCTTAGGTCCTTGGAGACCTTTGTGTCCATTTAGGTCCAATAGGGTGTTTTTTTTATTTGATTTCCAAATGATTCAAACAAAGGGCTAGAGGTCCTATTTTTTGTTATTTCACCCTAATTATTGGTTTGGACAAGTTTGGACAAGGTTAGACCAAGTTTGGATAGTATATCTAAAAAGTTGCAAAAGTTGTCAATGTTGTCATTGACAACATTGACAACATTTATGAAAAGAATGCAACTTCGAGGAATTTAGTTCCCTAACTATCTGAAATCAGTTTTCTAGTTCCTTGGTCAACTATATAAGACCATCCTTGAGCTTTTTACAGGGTTGGCATTTTGAAGTCACATTGTGTACGGACCGTGAATTTGATATACAGTTATAGTTTTAGTGTTTTGTGAAGATCAGAATGTTTAATGGATTGAAATAACTTCTGTAAGAATTGATTTGAGTAATGTAGTTTGATATAAGATTTCTTTTGTTATTATTTTGTTGGATTCAATAGTTTTATTTTCTTATTTAAATTCTTTTGTTTTCTGGACTATCGTTGTCCTGAATTGAGCACTGTGAACTAATGGAGTCATAGATCCATTTTCCACTATGGCACTTGCATGGGATCTTGGATTATGGAAGGTTGACTCCATGTACATTGTGTACAGTGAAGGAGGGGCCCAGGAAGTTATGGAAGCCATTTTTAAGGTGATGCCCTAGGCGAGCCATAGTGGCATGACCGGCTAGGGATCACTAGTGATTGCAGAGCTTGTTAGAAGGATTGAAAGCATTCATAGCTTCAATCAGTGAATTTGGAAAGGTAGGAGAGTAAATGAAGGAACCCTAACTTGGAGGATGAGTTTTGGAAAGATAATTTTCTAGCCAAGAAGATCCATTTCTTGTGTAGATAGTGGCAAAGACCTAAAACCCTAAATTTTAGGCATGAATGTAGGAGGTACTGTACGGACACCTCTGAGAGCCAAGACCTAGAAAATCCTTAGGTTGTTGATAAAGGGTGTTAGGATATGGAGTTTATTTTCATACCTTTTTGAAGGTTTTAAGATTTATTGCAAGAAAGGAGCCTAATTAGGCCTAAAGCTAGTAGCCCTGTTTTGGGTGAAATTGACTCGGAACTTGGAACTCGTTTAGGATTTCACTTCCAAAGAAAGTAATGGAAATTTAAATTGGTTCACTTAAAAATCTTGGAGACTATCTTTCCATATGGCAATTTTTTGGATCTATTTGGATCAAAGTGTGCAGATGGAGCAAGAACGACTAATTTGGGTCTAGGAGAGAGCATGAAGAGTTTGGATTCTACTTTGTTGGTGTTCACTATTTGAAAGTGTTAGGTTCTTGTGAGAAGTTCCTAAGGAGAATAGGGTTATTTAAAGAACCCTAGTAGGTTAGGAGATTGGCCTAGGAGACCCTAGAGGAAGCTAGGGAAAAGCACGACTAGTGCTACATCATGATCCTTGGTGGATGTGTTTCAGTCTCATCTTTGGTTTTTACAATGTGTACCTTAGAGAAGGTTTTGTGTAGTGTGGAATGTTGTATTGGCCAATGTGGTACTCATTTCATTTCTTCCCACCATGGTAATGGTTTGGTGTGACCTATTTCAAATTGTGAAGCCTTATAGATCTCATGGTGTTGTATAAATAAGGCATGAACATAAGAAAGCATGTATATGCATTTTGGATTATGGAAGCATATGCGAAGTGATTAAGAATTCATGTGAAGGATATCCATGTTCATGCAGATAATTCTATAAATCTTAGAGGTGGATTCTATTCCTTTCATATCTTCTGGTAGTGAGCCCCTATGTATCGACACTAAGCCCCTATGTATTGATAGTGAGCCCTTGTGTATCAACATAGAGCCCTTGTATATTGGTAGTGAGCCTTTTTGGAAATGAGCCTTTATATCAAATCACCTTTTAGTGTCACCCTGTATACTCCTAAAAAGTAAGCAATTGCTTTTGTGCTCATTTTGGGACCATTTTAGCCCTCTTTAATGTGTTTCTTATGATAGGACCCCACATTGTACCTAATTGCATACATAATTTAAATCAAGGTCCTGCCTTGTCCTTCAATCTTGCTCAAAATTATATGTTGGTCTAATATCTATGCACAATTTCCCATTTATCCATCCATTCACTTAATTCATTTTCCTCTTGGGCCCCATTTTGGTATTTATGATCAATTTTCCCGCTTACCTTTCTGTTTTTCCCTCAACCACTTAGTACCTCTTGGATCCTACAATTTTACCTTGAAATCTACACCTTTTAGGTATAGGTTGAACTTATTTTAACTTATACAAGGTATAGTTCAAACCACTTTCGACCTATACCTTGGGAGTTTAAAATTAGTGGATTTTGGGCCTGATGTAAGGTGTTTTAATTTTCTTGCCCAATGAGGTCGACCTTTGTAAATTTGGACCCCAAAATCAATAAAAGGAGACTTCTCCCCCTCATTTTCACACTTACTATTGTGCAAATTATCATCTTCATGCAGGCATTATTGAGAAATTTATTGTGCATTCAAGGAGTTGAAGAAAGAAAGAAAGCATTCATTGAAGGCATTCATCCATCACCAATCTAGCATTCAAGCATTTCCTTTTATAGATAAAGCTTCTTTATTCGTCAAGGAATGAGATCTACATTCATCTATCCAATTCTTCCTCTTCTTCTTATTCAATCCAATATTGAGGTAAATTACAAGCATCTACAACATGAGGTTTTGTCTTAAATGATTTCCTTTTGGTTTTATGTCAAGTCAAGACTATTGCATTAACATATTTGATCTTAGACTAAGTACAATTGCATCTACATGGTATGATACATTTCCATTTTTATATTTAATCTCTTCTACATGATATCATTTTCTTTCTTTAAATTCAAGTTTAATTCCTAAATCAAGGCTTAACCAAGGCAAGCTCCTCCCTCCAACAATTTCCCCTTCTCTCTTGTGTGCAGACGTAGGTAAAAAGTGCAGATATAGTTGTAGATTTGATAACCCAATTGGAAGAACTCTCCAAATCCACATTTTGTTCCTGATTTTGATAGTATAGGGTATAGGTTGAACCTTTGACCTATACCTAGGAATAGGTTGAACCAGGTTTGAATTGTTCCTAGAGCAGAATAGAGAGTTGCAAGTTTCAAAGCTGTAGGTTACAGATTGCAGGATTTGGGTATCGGGTCATTCTGAGACTTTCTCAAGAAGAAAATCAACATCCAGATACCTCCTTCTTCTTCCATTTTTAGGTGCACACATTCCTTCTTCTATATCTTGCATCTACTTTGATTTATTAGATTATATTTTCTATTGCACCATTCTATTATATCTTCTTTTAGCTATAATCACAAGATCTCTTGCCTTCTTTTCTATATCTCACAAAGGTATACCCTAAATCCTTGTCCTAGCTAGATCTTGCATTTGTATCCCTTCATTATTTGGGTTGTACAAATCAGATTTGGCTTAAGGACCAGATTTTGGGTTATTCCAATGTATGTGTAATTTGGTGGTGTACCATTGATCACCATTTTACATTATACACACCCTAACATGTGTTTTTACATTTCATGAGAATTAGCTTCTCCACAGTTTTACCCATCTTGGGATTTCCATGCAAAATATGGTGTTCTCTATTTTGGTGTTCCTGTGCATTTCAGGTTTATATTTTTTGTGGATGTTTGATGTGCAAAACCAAAAATCTTAAGTTGTTACTAGAACTATTTAAGTGTTAAATGACAGACATAAAGCTTTATAAAGATGTGTGTGAATAACTGATTCACTCCCCTCTCAGTTATTCAGCCTATTCAAAAGGTACCACTTCATGAAATAAAAGGTTTTAGAGAATACGGTAATTCATGAATATATACATAAAAAAGACAAGATTGCTAATATTTGTATCAAGGTGATCTCTAAGGATACTTTTGAGTATCTTTGAGAGAAATTGAGAGTAATTTTCCCTCCTTATCAGAGCTATATGAATATGGAAGTGCATTAGTCCACTGAATATTATGCATATTCTTGGATTTGAACAAATAATGGTGGCTACCTCTTAGAGGGAGCTAAGTACAATAGAAAGACAATATATATATTGTATGCAAATTAGATGTCTACGGTTATAAATGAAAAACTACTATTTCAAATTTAATAAATCTATCTAAATGCAACACAATGAAGATTACAAATGATCAAATGAAATTAAAACAAGTTTACCTTCACTTACCCATCATAGCTTGTCTCCATTGTCCTCCTAGCCTTGATTTCTTGGATATGTTGAGCTCTCAGATTTCCAATTGAAGCTCCTTGCCCAAGATGTGACCAAAGTGTGAATATTGAGTAGATTTGTATGCAAAATGGACTAAAGCTTGATTATGCAACTAATGGATGATGGAAATGGTATGAAAATTACTTCAATTGCTTGACTAAATGCTTGGATGCTTGATTTCTTGATCTCTAGAATTCTTGAATGCTTGAAAGTTACTATTAGATATTACCTATTCTCTTCTCTATCCTCTAGTTTTATCACAAAGGGAGAATGAGGCTCCTTTTATAGGTTTTTGGAGGACCCAAGCCTAGGTGGAATAATCCTAGGGTTGCTATTGACTTGGTTGAAGGGGTTGAGAGAAAGGGGGATGTATTTGGAATGTGAGAGGAAGAATAGGGAGGATGTTCCTCCTACATTGACATAGAGGAGAAGAAGGTGGAAGGGAAAGACACATGTCAAGTGTCTCACAAAGACCATTGATAGGAAGGAGGAAGGACTTTTCCCTCATGAGGACTCTTGGTACAAGTGTCCCATGAATCACCTTGGACTCTTTGAGGTGGCTTGAGAAGATCCTTAGGAATAGGGATTGCTTCTTGATTTAGTGTAGGGGAAGACATGTGGTCATGAGACCGATTCTTATGAGGCCACATAGCCCTTAGGAATAGGACATGTGTGGGTGAGGATAATGATTTATTAATAATTAATAATAATTAATTATTTTAGCCAAGGTGATGTGTCAAGTGACTAGGTCTATGAGGTGGACTAGGAGGTTTAGTCATATTTAGTGATTGTGTAATTAACAAATTAATTAAATCACTTTAATGATAGTAATTTAGAAGACTTAGGATAAGAAGAATAGACTATAGTGAATGTATCAAATAAATTGAAGAAGAAATAGATATTAATTAAATAACAAATATTTAATTAATTCATCAAGTCAATATTAATTAAATAATAAATATTTAATTAATTAATTAGTGAAGCCATTTTTCAGTGTATACATTTTGCCCCTCTTTGAAATAGTGTGCTGGTCACATTGTTTCAAAGAAAAATCCAGCTTTTTGCCTCTGCCCCAGACAATGCCGACGAAGGCAACCTATGCATGCCCCCTTGAGAGATTGATTGACAAAACTTATGATTTGTGTTTTTTTTTAATTTTTTGGATTTTTGAATCAATCTCACAAAAATAAATAGAATGATTTCGATGGGTAGGGTCCACACATCAAGAAAAATGGGTCCATAGGCTATATATAGGGTCAAAGGGTCCACTATAGGATCATTGTGCACACTTGTCATTTGGAGATTGGAGCTTGGAGAGAGAGAAGAGTAGAGTTGAGAAGATATCGTTCTCACTTTCGAATCACCACTTTGAGAGAGTTAGGCACTTCTAGAGGTTGCCAGATTCTGGAGAGCCAGTAAGTGATTCATCATGCTTGAGTGAAAATAGGGTGAAATAGAATGATTTCGATGGGTAGGGTCTACACATCAAGAAAAATGGGTCCATATGCTATATATTGGGTCAAAGGGTCCACTATAGGATCATTGTGCACACTTTTCATTTGGAGATTGGAGCTTGGAGAGAGACAGAAGAGAAGAGCTAAGAAGAAATTGTTCCCACTGTCAGATCACCACTTTGAGAGAGTCAGAAGCTTCTAGAGGCTGCTAGATTCTAGAGAGCCGGTAAGTGATTCATCCTGCTTCATCAATTTGATTTATTTTTTCATGTTTTGATATGATTTTAGCATGTTTAGGGTAGACTCAACCATAGGTTAGGATAGGGAATTTTGTTGTTTTTAGATGAAAAACAAATGCGTAGTTGTGGCGCATGTATGCGTAGCAACTAGCCATGTTTACACAAAAATTGTGCATTCATTTGGGGATCCTACGCATGCATGGGATTTGAATTTTGATGCTGCGTGTTTGTATAGTAATGTTGCACATCCATTAGATATGTGCAAATGATAGGGGTTTCTATGCAAGCATTTTTTTGTGCTACGTAGTTATGTCAAGATAGATTGTGGATAAAGTGACAAGTCAATTAGGTCAAACTTGATATTGATAAGCTAATATGATCTGGTCAGCGTTGTATTTTGTTGAATTTTTGTCAAGATAGGAAACATTGTATCATGGTCGCTAGTAAACCGTCTTGTTTGTAGATAACTAATAGAATTATCTGTTGATACATGTTGTAAACATGTGTTCAATTGATAGATAGGAGAGATAGATAGATCAGTTTGATTGAAACCTAATAGTTTGATTTGCTGATTGTCGATGATAGGAGGATATTAATGACATCTTGATGTCACAGGAGAGGTATCCCATGATGTAGAGTCTGAGATCGACACTGTTGGAGACCAACAAAGTACTAATTGGGGTGACGAGATTATACCATGTGATTTACACGCTTGAGATTCAGGAAAACCTGGGAATGCTGACCGCACTTGCTGAGAGATGGCACTCGAAGATGAGTACCTTTCATCTCCCAACAAGAGAGATGAGAGTGACACTGGAGGATTTTTATCACATCCTACGACTACCTATCACAGGAGAGTTGGTGCAGTACGATCGACATGGTGGTTTGGCTAAGTGTAGAGGAATATTTTGTGATGATGATATAGATGAGCCATAGATCATCTGGGAGGATATGGTAGAGTTATATGAGCCACTACCGATTATTTTGGCTGGAGCGATCGGAGGATATCTCTGTCCAGACTAGAGATTGCATGGCTTCAAAGTTGGATGGGGCCGAACATTACAGAGGATGATGGATGAGGGGACCCATTTTGCTTGGGAGGTGTGCTTGTTAGCGCATCTTTATCATGATCTACATCAGGTAGTATATCAGAGGGGAGCATCTTTATCATCTGGTGTCACATTGCTTCATGTATGGGCATGGGAGCACATAGAAATCACATGGCCCACATCTCTTAGATTCTGAGGCACTAGGTAACCATATATATATATATCTTTATGCATCTATCCAGTCTCAGCGTACACTGGGATGATTGGAGTTTTGGAGATATACTTTTGATATTGTTGATGCCATGATCTAGAGACCCTACCTGGGGTGTGAACCATGGGAGGATGAGCGTCATGTTGGATACTGATTCGAGTCTCAGTGGTTGATAGGGAGGACTCCCTTCATTATAGAGAGGTAGATGGTTAGTTGGGTCTTGTGATAGTTTGGTAGGATTTAGGGGATACCACAGGGGGTGATGGAGTTCGCACGCACCCACCAGGAGAGAAAAGACTAGTGGCCTATGGTTTCATATGAGGTTGCAAGACAGGAGTTCTTGGACATGGCATTTCAGGCATGGTCGATGAGATAGGGGTTTGTAGACCCAGGCATGAGTGTGGAGTATGAGAGATATCTGAGGGATCATCTGTTCCCTAGACTGACTAACCCAGCAAAGATGTCACCACAGAGAGATCCTAAGGATAGATGTCAAGATAGGTGATGAGGCCAGGACAGGAGAGGGTGAGGGGGAGGAAGAGGTAGCGATGATGATGGAGATGGAGTTGATGGTCTTGGCAGAGGGAGGGGGGATAGAGTGAGACTGCGGGATTTGATGCCACCTCCGGCCAGACAGGTGGGATACCAGCCACCTAGATAGATACCAGTAGCTACCTCAAGATAGGCACATGTACAGGCATAGGTACCTATACAGGCACATATACCGATACCAGCAGATCTCACAGGATAGGCACAGGACCCGATACAGGAAGGACAGGAACATGATGAGGTAGATGTGATACTTGGCCAGGAGGGAGTGGTATGGGGCGGATTCATATAGGATGACATATAGGATAAGCATATGCTCGGTATTGGGGAAGATGTATAGATTCCATATGTGGGGGCATAGGATGTACAAGTAGAGATGCATGTCGCAGGTTGAGATCCCTATTTACAGAGGGATGTAGCAAAGGAGTAGGACATAGAGATTAATGCATTTCTATTCAGACTAGCAATGACATAGGTACAGGCAGACTGCATCCCGAGATTAGAGAGATGGGTGGAGAGATTAGAGGGGAAGGTTGCAGAGGCTAGACAAGAGTGAGATACCACTATAGAGTGGTTAGGAGACGCAAAGACACTACTAGATTAGCTTGAGTCTATAGATACATTGGGGCCTCATGCAGATAGTCTTCGGATGATGATGCAGATGGTAGGGAGATCACCTATTAGAGGGAGGCATATAGATAGGTTGTTCCATGTGATCAGTGGATTGGGAGCTTCAGAGAGAGCTCATATGCAGTTAGGATAGAAGCACATCAGAGACATGGGTCAATGGGTAGTGGAGGTACATAATCATGCCCATTGAGACCACCATCAGGGTCTGGAGATCCATCAGCGGTAGGGACTTCTATTACAGCACGTAGACATCGATAGACAGAGTTTGGAGGCAGTGGATCTTAGATTTTTGATATACACTTTGTATTTATGGCTTCATTGTATCATTATTGTATTATCGTTGTAGACTTGATGGAAACTTCTGGAAACATGGTTATTTTATGAGATATCATTGGATATTTGGACATGTTATTTTTGTTTTATAGACTCTTGATGATGGACTTTCAATATGATGCAGTTCTATTATGATTATTTCTATGATGCATTGCTTATGATGATATATATGTGGATACTGACACATGCAGGATGTGATGAATGACTTTGATTATGCATTTTACTTTATGACTAGTAATGTAATAATCTATCTCTATATGGATGCATAATAGTTATGATTTGATCATATAATGACTAATGGTACCTGGATGAATTTCAAATAGATGGATGAAATGATGATGATAATGAACTTAATGAAAAAAAATAATGATATGTTATAATGATATAAAATGAAATGTATAATGATGGTAGTAATATAATGACCTATAATGTGATGAAATGACACTATGATAAAATCAAATGATCAAAATATGCATGTAAATATAAATGGTTATATACAAATGAACAATCCTAACAAAGAAAAACTAAGGACATATACATAATAAACCATGATAAATGCTATATTTTTGTTATCTAGAATGTCCTCAATTTTAAACAACAATGTGTTTCACACAAGAAGAATAGACAAAGAGAAAAGGTGATCTAAGAAAGATATCCTATAGAACTCTATAAAAGGAGCATGGGTATGCAACAAAAATCTATTAAATATAATGCAAAATGATATGTGAAATGAGTATCTCCACAACTTCATGAAACATCTTAGAACTTCATAATTATTGGAATTTGGTTTTCATCATTGAGCTCATTATGTTGCAAGAAGATGCAAGCATCATGGTATAATTAAACCAAGGTGACCTGAGCACTTCTTGCATAGAGTTTATCATAGAAAACTTGACAAGCATCTAGGTATAATTGAACTGAGATGACCTGAGTTTCATTTGCATAACAGACAAGGAATATCCCCCCTCCATTGAGGAACAAATATTTGGTTTCGAGGTATGTGTGGTGTATCAATGTCAATAGTATTCACATAACAACATGATTTGTATGTTGTCAATACTTAGTAAACGGATGAAGGCACTTACACATAGACACCCCAATTATTTGTTCATTTGACTTCATTGGAAAATATCCCACAAACAATAATCAAATAAAATGTCATGTCCCATCCCGGCTATCCTAATCAATGACATATTTGGAGTTTTAAGCTCATGTCAAAGATATCTCAGAATAGCATAGGGATCATGATAACAATGAAATCCATATATGAATGCATAATCATATAATAAATCATTCTAACATGCTTGCCATGAATATACATTTCTTCTCCAAAAGATAGTGTTAGGTTTATTGATCAGTTTGGTCGATGTGATGTTTGTTGTAAATGTATAGATAAATAGTCATATTTTGAAAGACAGGTCACAGATTATGAATCATGATTAGAATAGCATTGTGTAAGAATAGTTGATTGTGTTTTCTTGTTTGGTTAAAAATACTCCATTGTGTCCTCTAAGAGTCATGACTATCATAGATCCACTTCCCAAACTAGGTTGAGGACATGCCCCTAGCTAGGTGATGAACTAACTTATTATGGGTGAAGAAAGACACACTGGACTAGGATGAAGACCAAGATAGTAGACCAAGCTATGATGGGGTTTTATTAGGGATTTATACAATGGCTAGGATAATCATGTATTGGCCATTTTATTATGATATTTACAAGGTGAATGATGACTAGAATAGCCACTTTATTATGGGTATATACAAATGGGATGATGTGCTAGAAGAATCCTATAAAGAGAGGAGCTACCTTGTCACAAATGGTGCCTGTTTCCAAGTTTTCACCACATGCTTTTATTGCAATTTTCTTGTGATTTTTTTTTTTGACTTTTTTATTTTTTGACTTTTTTTGACATATCCCTTGCACTGGGATCTCAAGCATAATTTTTTTTGAGGTGCATGCTATTAAGAGGCTCATCCAAGAGATCTCCCTCAGATGTAAACAACTGATAAGCTCCGGAGCCATAAACTACTGTAATCACAAAAGGACCCAACCAGTTAGGTTCAAACTTGCCCTTCTCACAATGCTGCTGATTTTTAGGATTCTCATGAAGGACTAGATCACCCACCTGAAAGTCTCTGGGTTCCACTTTACTACTGAAGAGACATCCTTTGCTGATAGACTTTCAAATGATCAAAGGCTCTTTGATGATGTTCATCTAGAAATTCTAATTTAGTTAGCCGTGCAACTCTATATTCTTCATTTGGAATCAAATATTTTAGGGACACACGAAGAGAAGGTAACTAGACCTTGAGGGGAAGAACAAATTCAAAACCATAGACAAGGGAATATAGTATGGCTCTAGTGGGAGTATGGATGGAAGTGCAATAAGCCCATAGGGAAGGATTCAATTGGACATGCCAGTCACAACCAGCGACATTGACAGTCTTTTGAAGGATTTTGACAATGGTTTTATTAGACGCCTCAGCTTGACCATTACCTTGGGGATAATAAATGGTGGAATAATGGTGGGTGACGTAGAATTTAGCACATAGTTCATCCATATCTTGATTTTGGAATTGCTTCCCATGATCAGTAATAAGATGCATAGGGATACCATATCTGCAAATGATATAAATAAGGATAAACAAGGAAACCTATTTACCTATGGCAGTGATCAATGGAACAAATTCAATCCACTTGGTAAAATACTTTTTTGTAGTTATAATGAACTTATGGTCATTAGAAGATGAAGGGTGAATTGTTCTCATGAGGTTGAGTCCCCACTGACTGAATGGTAATGTTCTTGTAAAAGGATGAAGCTGTTGTGCTGGTGCATGAATAAGATTCCCATGTATTTGACATTTCTTGCATTTATTGGAAAAATGAAAGGAATCTGTCTCCATAATAGGGTAGTAGTAACCCATACGCATGAGCTTCTTAGCCAAGGAAGAACCACTCAAATGTGTTCCACAAATACCCTTGTGTACATCTTGTAAGGCAGATTGAGCTTCATCATGTTCAAGACATTGTAAGAGAGTACTGTCAAGATCTTGCCAATGCAGGGTGTCAGATATTAGGAGATAGCAAGAGGTTTGTGTTAGAGTAATTTAGCAATTGCTCTTTTGTGCTTAAGTTTCACTTAGGCAGTTTTAAGAAAGTTTCCATTTCCTTGCAGTTGCCCGTTTAGGGTTTCGACATCCTTTATAAGGATTGTCTTCTTTGTATTTCATAAGGAGTTTGTAATCATTTTACATTGTTGAATATAGAACTTATTTTCTGTCAACATGTTCTTGCATTCTCTGGCCTATCGGCCGCCATAGATTCTTCTGGATCCTTCTCTCTTTTCTGTCTTCTTCTTTCTCGTAGCAGCTTTGCATGCAGGTGTATCTTGGTTGATTGACATTCTTCAATCTCAACAGTTTGGTGTAAAAAGGTTCATTTTTGGTCTTTGGATAAGTCGGATGGAATGATATTGTCTTTTAGGTAGGAATATATCTTTCCATAGGTAGGAGAATATTGTCTGATAATATAACATATGATACTTGTACCAGGATCATCGTACGTAGGATAAGCCAAAGTTTCCATTAAGAACTCAAAATGAGCTTTGGTATCGTCCACATCAAATAGAGAAGCAATTGTTGCCATAGCTTTTGTAGCCTTATTTTCATGTCTTGGAATTTTATCAAAGCTACTGAGTGAAAAATATTGCTTAAATTCATCTACCATATGCTTATTTGGTAACGACTTGTCATCTTTGGTCTGGTATTCATTATTAACTTGATTGATAATCAAATGGGAGTCTCCATAGACATTCAATTCAGTGACTTTCCATTACAGAGCCATCTTTAATCTAATCATCAAAGCTTCATACTCAGCTACATTATTTGTACAAGGAAAGAGTAACTTGTAAGACTTTGATATTGTATATCCTTGTGGTGTAACAAATAACACTCTAGCTCCCGAACCATGTTGACTATATGATCCATCAAAGTACAACTTCCATGTTTGTGTAGATAATGTCAAGATATGTGCATCTAAAAATTTTGTATATATAGGTTGATCATCTGTTAGTGGTGTGTGTGTGTATTTAGGTACCTGATGAAAACAACACAAACACTCAATAAGTCATTGCATTAGCTTGAAAGGGTTAGAAAAGCATGTGAAACCCACTAAAACTGACTTATTGCCTGCTAACTAGGAGGAGTGTAATTAATAACATATTAGCACTAAAAATATGCTACAAATCAGTGACAAGTACAACCTAGCATGAAGGATTTTAGTTTTAAAGCAAGCTAAAAGATGGAAAAGCATATATTCTAGCTCTAAAAGATGAAATTAAAACAATGCAAAAGCATGGAATAATGAGTGGAATGTGAATCTAGGATGAATCCAACAGCATAACAATGTAATTTTGATCTAATGTGAAGGCTTATTTGCTCTCAAAATAGGCTTCTATTTATAGAATGGGAGAGGGGGGGGACAAGGTGAATTTATGAGTGAAGGGGCTCATTAATGAAGGTGTAAGAGCCATTAATGCCCAAGGCATTAATAAGGCATGTGAGAGACATAGGCTTAAGGCATGTTCATTAATAAGGCATTAATGAAAGCCTTAAAGAGGCAAGGGAGGATGTAAGAGGATGGCTTGAGAAAGTGGACCTTAAGGAGGTCAAGCTTGAGAAAGTGGACTTTCT
>MU223181.1:1158431-1169604 GCA_018584345.1 Thuja plicata | reverse complement strand
AGAAGACATAACAAATCATCAATTGAGAATCAATCAGATAAAATTCATAATTACTTAGATGCCCCTAGTTGAAAACATCATCAGGACATTAAAGAATCATAATCAAACCATTATCAAACTGTGTGCTCAAGTAGTACTTGTTCATCCACATATCAAACACAGTAAAGATTCATCAATCAAAAATTTAGAATATAAGCAATATGGTATTCCATGTCTACGCATTGATAGGATAATATGTTCATGTTTGCGATCCAATACAGCTTTGTAGGAATGGTGTGAATGTCATGTCATGTCCCACGTTTTGAAAAGATACTTTGGTTTTTGGGAAAGTGACATTGTGTTGCATGTGAAAAGAAACTTTGTGTTTGTGAGGCAAACCATCCTAGAGCAACCTAGCAACCGTAACTGACTATGCCAACAAAGATGCCCCCAGTGCAGAATGGTTTATTGTAAAGATAGACAAATCCCAAGCGAGGATAAAATAGTCATGTAGGAAAATGAAGTCAGCGTAGGAGCACAGGAAAAACTATGATGGTGTAGTAGTAGTAGTAGTAGTAGTGCATTGATAGATGGAGCGCAGAACACAAGTGACGCCTGATTGCCAGGTTTTCACCACTTGGCAAGATCTTTTTCTTTCTTTTTGCTACCAAGATGCCTATTTTACTAGGTGCTCATCAAGGCACTTTTATCTTTTTAAATTTTTTTCCTATTTTTGTAGTACCAAGGCGCCTATTTGCCAGGTTTTTACCAAGGATACCCAAATTTGTAGGACCTTTTCCACTATTTTTGGATTTCTTCAGGATCAATTTTTTGAATGTTTTTAGTATTCTACAAGAAATTTTTGCTGTACAGGCTCTGCTACCCAAACATTAAGCGTAGAACCGCTTTAAATGTAGAGTGTTGATAGGATCTGGAAGAACGTCTCCCTTAGGTGTAGCTAATTGATAAGCTCTAGTCCCAAAAGTAGCACTTATAACATAAGGTCCTAGCCAGTTAGGTTCAAACTTTCCTTTCTACTCTTTGTTAGGCTGGTTCTTAGGATTTTATTTTAGGACGAGGTCTCCACCTCAAACTTGCATGGTTTAACTTTCTTGTTGTAACCTTTGGACATTCTTTCTTGGTACACTTTGAGGTGGTCGAACGCTTGTTGCCTGCGCTCATCTAGTAGGTCCAGAGAATTTACCCTATCAATGCGATACTGCTCATCAGTAACTAGTCCTTGTAAAGATATTCATAAAGATGGGATTTCAACCTCAATAGGTAGTACTGCTTCAACGCCATAGACTAGAGAAAATGGCATGGCTCTAGTTGGTGTTTGGATGCTTGTTCTGTAGGCCCATAGTGCCAGATTCAGTTGTAAATGCCAGTCTCTGCCAGACTTGCTCACAGTTCTGTGTAGGATTTTGAGAATATTTTTTTTTGATGCCTCGGCCTATCCATTACCTTGAGGATAATAGAGTGAGGAGAAATTTTGAGTGATATGAAACTGTTCACAGAGGTCATCAATGTCTTGATTTTTAAATTGGTGCCCATTGTCTGTCATAATTGAAGAGGGTATCCCATATCTACAAATAATGTAGTTTAGAATGAACATAGCCACTTGTTTGCCAGTGGCTTTGATTAGTGGCATGGCTTCGACCCATTTCATGAAATACTCAGTGGCCGTAATGATGAACTTATGTCCATTTGAAGAGTTGGGATATATTTGTCCAACCAAGTCAAAGGCCCATTGTTGGAATGGCCAATGTGTTATAAAAGGTATGATTTCTCTGGCAGGAGCATGAATAAGGTTTCCATGTGTCTGGCATTTAAGACATGCTTTTGAAAATTGAATAGCATCTTTCTCCATGGTAGGCCAATAATAGCCTACTCTGAGAAGTTTCTTACCTAATGAAAATTCGTTCGAGTGTGATCCACATACGCCTTCGTGGACATCTTTTAAAGCTAGATCGGACTCTTCTAGTTCTAAACACCAAAGAAGTATACCATTGAGACTATGTTGATATAGGTTGTTAGTTATGAGGACGTAACGCGATGCTGTCCTAATCAGGGATCTTTTCTCATTTCTAGATAGATTGGTGGGAATGGTTTGGTCAGAAAGGTAGGCAATGATATTGGCATATCGAGATTGATCTGGGGTATTTAAGGCATAGATTACCTAGTATTCTAGATTGGCAAAGGTGGGATAGGATATTTCATCCACCAAGAAGTCATAGCAGATTTGATGCTCCTCTAGTTGTAACATGGATGCCAAGGTAGCCATAGCATCTGCAACTTTATTCTTTGATCTTGGTATCTGCTGGAAGGTGACAAAGACAAAGTATTTCTTCAAATCATCAACTAGTTGCTTGTAGGGCATCAACTTTTCATCTCTTGTTTGATATTCCCCATTGATTTGATTGATAACTAGTTGGGAGTCACCATATATGTGTAACTCAATGATCTTCCATTCCATGGTGAGCTTGAGGCCATTGACCAATGCTTCATATTATGAGATATTGTTGGTGCATAGAAACATTAATTTGTAAGATTTGGGAATCTTATATCCTTGTGGAGTTATGAAGAGAACCCCTGCTCTAGACCCTTATTGAGTAAACAAACCGTTAAAGTACATCTTCCATGGGTGTTTGGTAAGATGCATGATTATTTCATCAGGAAATTCAATTAGTAATGGTTCATCATCCTAGAGCGGTGAATCATCCAATTGATCTGCAAGTACCTATCCTTTGATAGCTCTCCATTCAACATACTCAATGTCAAACTCACTTAGAATGAGGACCCATTTTTCCAAACGGCTTGTTAATGTTGTTCTGCTTAAAAGATACTTCAGAGGATCGATCTTAGCAATGAGCTTGACTGTGTGAGAGAGCATGTAGTGTCTCAATTTTTGTGATGTGAATACAACTGCTAAGCAATCTTTCTCAATAATGCTATAATTGAGCTCATAAGTAACTAGAGTTCTACTAATGTAGTAGATAGCTCACTCTTTCTTTGTTTCATCCTCTTGTGCTAGTAATACTCCTAGGGATGTAGCTGTAGCTGAAATGTATAGGAGTAAGGGCTTTCCATGAATAGGAGTCATAAGAATAGGTGGAGCAGCTAGGTACCCCTTTAATTCTTCGAAGTTGGCTTCATAGTGTTCATCCCAGTTGAATGCAGCCCCTTTATGTAGTAGCTTAGTAAAGGGTTGTGCCTTATCTGCAAGTTGGGACATAAATCTCCTAATAGACTGGAGTCTCCCTTATAGTGTCCTCATTTGACTGATATTACATGGAGGAGTCATCTCTAGAATAGCTTCTACCTTTGTTGGATCTACATTGATTCCCTTTGCCGATACTATGAATCCTAGGAGCTTGACTGATTGGACCCCAAAGGCACATTTCTTTGGATTGAGCCTGAGTTGGAACTATTTCATTTGATCTAATATCTTTCCTAAATTAGCAATATGAGTACCTCTTTCTTTGGATTTAGCTAGTGTGTCATCGACATAGTCCTCCATGTTTTTGTGCATCATGTCATGGAATATTGTTTTCATAGCTCTCTGATATGTTGCTCTGACATTCTTTAGCCCAAATGGCATGATGTTCCAGCAAAATGTGCCCCATGCACATGTGAATGCAGTTTTCTCTTGATCCTTAGGGGTGATCTTGATTTGATTATAACCCGAGAATCCATCCATCACTGAATACATCTGGTAGCCATCTGTAAGGTCTATGATCATGTCAATATTTGGTAGAGGGAAATCATCTTTCAGACATGCTTTGTTGAGGTCTCTGAAGTTCGTGTAGATCCTAATAGATTTATCAGATTTATAAATAGGGACCACATTGGATATCCATGCTGCATAGGCGATGACTAGAATAAATCCATATTTTAACAACTTTTCCAATTCTTCTTTCACCAATAATGCAACATGAGGATGCATTTTTCTGAGTTTTTGTTTTACGGGCTTGATCCCAGGAGCTATATATAAGTGGTGCATAATGAGATTAGGATCTAGCCCTAGCATATCAGTGTAGGACTAGGCAAAGTTGATCTTTTTCTCCTTCAAGAATTTTGTGAATTGTACCTTCTCTTCTTCTGATAGGGATTGTGCTAGATGAACTATCTGAGAATCTTCAACAGTGCCCAAGTTCACTGGCTGTGTTGGTTCAATCAATACCAAAGATCTTTCCTCAAAGTGTTCTAGAAGGATATCAAGAATCTCATCCTTTGGCACCTCTGAGAGATTTTCACCATTGGATACATCTTTTTTATTTACTATTTTGGGATCTGATACTGCCACAGAGTGGTTTTCACCATCAGTTTGCTTTTTCTTTTTATTTTTCAATTTGTGACTAAGAAACTTGATATCCTCCTGTGACATGTTCTCACTCCTTGCATTGGTGGAAGAAGGGTGATGTTCACAAGCATTAAGGTAACAAGCTAGGTAGTGGTCATTGGGAAAGTTGAGGATAGGGGTAGGATCTGTCTCGGTCCAATCAATGAGGTCTAGAAGTACCAATGTGAGGGAGTCAGATTTCAGGAAGAACAACATCACATTAGCATCAAAATGGTTAACTGACATGACATGGTCTATTAAGTTAATATCTTTGATGTTTAGATCAATAAGAGTAAGATTGTTGTTAAAAGGATAATTGTCAGTTATATATGGATCAAACTCTAGTGACTCGTTAGTAGATATATCATCATCATCACTTTGTAAAAGGAGGCTTCTTGCTTGTAGCCTATGAAATTATTCTAGAGTTATGTATTCACCAGTGTCTCCATCAATGATTGGAGGAAGGAACTCCTCTTCTTCTTCAGGAGGATTAGTGTCATTGAAAGGAATGTCTAGTCATTTACTAGGAGCTGAGGAAGCTGCAAACATGTGAATTGTTTCTATCCCAATTTCCTCGGAGGCAATAGATTAGCTGCTTGTATATCAAAGTGAGGTAGATTGAGAACACATGTAATTGTGACCAATTTCCCCCAGTTAGGATGTAAATTTTGTGGTCAGGGTTCCTCTTGAGTGATTGTAGCTATGGTGTCTCCTACCTCTTGAATGGGTGGTTGTTCTAGCAAAGGAGTATGAAGATCCTGTGGTGCCTCAAAACTAGGTACGTAGAGTTCTCCTTGATATTTAGGATTCTCTATACCAATATGTAGTAAGCTCTCATAAGGCCATGGTTCTAATACTATTTCATCTGTTTTATCACTCTTTGCTTCAGAAGGTGGACTCTACTTTGAATTAGGTTTGTTGGATTGAGTATTAAAGCCTAGTCCTATTTTATCTCTGTTGAGACGGAACTCCATGGGTATGGGTTCAATGATCCCTCATCCTGTGTCATTTAGAGGTCCCTTTCCTTTGTAACCCATTTGTTTGAGGAAATCATATCCCTTTCCATACTGTTCTGGGGATATCTTCACATATTTGACCTTAGAGCCTACTGGTTCTTCTTTGTAAAGCCAGTTCAAGACTGCCTGTTCTTCTGTGTTATCTAAAGAAGATGTGGATGCCTTTATCATACCAGTAGACTTGTGTACTTCTGTCTCTTTAAGTGCTAGAGGTGTGAATGTTTATCACAGTTTTCCATAGGATCTCGGTGATACTGGAATTTCTGTCAGTGAAGGAGTCATGTCCAACTTGTACTCTCCCATACCTATTTCTTGAAGTTTCAAAGTTTTTCTAAATCCCTTCATGACCATGTCCTTGGTAGTTTCAAGAGCAACTGTGTCCATAGCCTCCTTATTGTGTGGGACCATGCTACCTACTTTGATATTATTGCAAGTGTAGTTGGCATCCGCAGGAATTGTCACCTCTATCCCATTATGTGGGAACTTGATGCATTAATGATAAGTGGATGACACAGCTTGCATCTCATGAATCCATAGTCTCCCTAGTAGAATGTTGTAGGCCAATGGTAGATCTAGAACTTGACATATAACATTCCTTTCAATTGGCCCAACCCTGATGGGTAGAAAAATAATACCTCTGGAGGATCTTTCTTCCTCATCATATGCTTTGATGGTTATCTTATTTCTAGAGTCAATTGTTTTCTCTGAGAGGCCTAGCCTCCTGACAAGATCCAGTGTACAGATATTCAATCCAGCACCTCCATCTATCAATACATGTCTAACACAGGATTTATGAATAAGAAATTCGACATGGAGGGGTTGATTGTGTGGATGGGTCAATGATTTGTCATCCTCCTCAGAAAAGGAGAGGTAGTGTGGCGTTGAGATGTGATTGACCATCACTTGGAACTTGTCTATATTTATATATTTTGGAACATTAGTGGCATGTAGAGCTTGTTCTAGGATTTCTCTATGCACCATGGATATTTTGAGCAGTTTAAAGATGGAAATTTTGGCTGCGGTTCTTTGCAATTGGTCTACCAAGTCATATTTTTCTCTAGGGATAGTGATCACATGTTTTGTTGCTAGTTTAGGAATAGTTATAACAGGAACCTTGGGTGTTGATGTTGGTTTCAGAGGTCCTTTGATTGTAACTTGTGCTTGGCTCTGGGTTACAACGTTTGTGGAGGATGAGGCTCCTTTGATGGTGATCATGTTGACAGATTCATTTTTAATGCTGAGCATATTGATCACGTTGTCACTTTTGGAATAGGTGTATTTTATCTCATTACCTTTCCCTTTAGACATTTCCCCTTGATTATAATTAGGAAATGGTTTATTAAATGCTGTGTGATCTTCATTTGTAGTGTGTCCATCCACCTTGATCTTACCTCCTTCGATGAGGTCTTGGATAACGTGCTTGAGCTTGAGACAATTATTTGTCTTGTGTCCCTTGTTTTTGTGGAAGACACGATAGGAGTTATCATCCCACCATCTAGGTTTGACCATTGGTTCCCAAGGTTTAGAATCAGGAATTGTTAGAACTTTGTTATCCACCAATGTCTTTAAGACGGTCTCAAGAGGTTCCCCCAAAGGTGTGAATGTTCTTTGGGGTTTTGAATTCCATGTTCATCCCTTGTCATTATCATTGTTTGTTTTGGGAATGGGAGGTGTTTCTTTAGCCTCTTTGCTTGGTTGCATACCATTGGTCAGATTGAATCATTTAGGTTTAGAATTAATGTTACAAGCATCAACCACTCTGTCATTGACAACATTTTTGTTTTGTTTCCACCATTTAGGCTTGGAGTTGGAGCTACTACCCTTGCTTTCATTTTGAAGGGTGATCTCCCCCTTTTTAACCATGACTTCCTTAATACAGAGGGCATTTTTAATCATCCTATCGAAGCTAGGATAGTCTTGCATTTGTAGAGCATAGCTCAATTCAGGTATGAGATTATTAACAAAGATCTCCATCTTCTCTATTTTAGGAATGACTCTTGAATATCATGCAAAAATCTTCCTCCATCTTTGTAGGAAGTGTGTAAAGGATTCTCCCATTTTCTACTTGGTGTTGCATAGATCCATCATGGTGACATCATGTTGGATGTTGTAGGAGTAATTTTGAATGAACCATTGCATTAATTCCTTGAATGTTTTGACTTTAGGATTCAACTTTGAAAACCACTCCATGGCATTTGCTCCTAGACTTCCTGGAAACAGTCGCATCAGGTAAGTGGGTTCATGCATGTACTCAATGCTTAGAGCACAGAATTCTCTTACATGGTCATGTGGATCAGTTTCCCCTGTGTATTTATCATACTTTGGCCTTGCCACATTAGAAGGAAATGGGACCATTGTGATACTTTTATCGAAAGGGAATGGACAAATGGCATCCAAAGAGTATTTTGTTTTCAGTTTGTCCTTCTCTTGTTTGATGTTTGTGAGCTCTATTTGCTTCTGATTGAGCTATTTGGTAAGGATAGATATGGGTTTTGGTACTTCCTTTTCTTTGAGATCATCCACGTTGTAATCCTTGGGTAATTTGACACCCGTGGATGCTAAATGGAGGAAGTATTTTTCTTTATCATCGCCAATTATTCGTTCCAATAAATTGTGGATCCTTTTGCTTTGTTTAAGCTTCTCGTATTCATCTTCAAGGATTTCTTCCTCACTATCTGACCCAAATAGATTATGTTTGAACTTGGTTCTTTCTTCTTCTTTTGTGCCTACGGATTGTGCTCGTTTGCTATCATCATAACCCTCAAAGGCCTTACTCCATTCGTTAGTGTGGCTATCCATTTGAGGTGAATCAAGATCAAAAAGGGAACTGCAAGAAGTTTCTCCTTGGAAGTGTGGTGTTTTAGGAGGCACTTTTGATCCTTTATTTGTGTACTAGTTGCATCTTGTGTTAACCATGAAGTTTGTTCCTCAACTTTGTTAACATTTCCCAATAGTGCAAGTATGGTTTTCAGATCATTCAAGTGAGCGTGTCTAGGTAGAAGTAACTGTTTGTTTGTTGGTGGATGTAAATGATTCCAGCGTGAGAGGGTTAGAATGCCCTGATAGTGAGTTGGGAACCAAGTTGTTGATAGAGAATGGGTAGACCACATGTATTGAACCGATCGTGAAAGACTAACTGAGCATGCAAGGTAGACATTTCAAAAGTGTTTGAAAATAATAGCAGGGAGAGCAGAAGAGACAACAGGGACTAGCTAAAGAGATAGAAGGGTACCTAAAACAACTGAGACTTCCTAAGAAAAACTGTTAGAAATGCCCATTGTCCTGAATGCGAGCTCCCAGATATGAGCCTCTGATGGCACCAAATGCGATCCTAAAACCTGGATGCGATCCTAAAATTGGATGCGACTATATGCTTGACTAAATGCGATCCAATGCACCAGATATGATTCTAAATATAGGATACAACTTAGGAAAAACTAGATGTGATCTTATGATGGTCTTGTTAGTTTTGGTCAATTTTGAAAAATTTGTTTTTAAAGAGCATGAATTTGTTTGTTCCTAGATTGCATCAAAAGGTATCGTGAGACATGAAAAACATATGTACTCCAGGGTTTGAAATTTGTTGATTGTTTTGAGGAGCTTATCTTTTTAGTGATCTTTTTTGACACATCAAACAATTTTGCATTGTTAAGAGGATGAATCAAACACACATCTTTTCCTATTCACTAGGTGGAGGATGAAAATCTTTTCTCATTGACTTAGGTACACACTCAAATGCTAATCAGAATATAGCCATCACCAAGCACACAATGGCTCTAGTCATGATGTTGTATTAGCCAACTCCAAACGCAAGTGAGGGCACAATATGATGAGTGTCTTGGGGCAATTACTTTTTGCCTTGCACAAATATTATCACCCTTTCGGGGATGAATCAGGTATTCTTTCAGTTGAATGTGTTGTAGATTATTGGGCAATCCGTTTGAAACTGTCCCCCATAGAATTGCACAAGGAAAAATTGAAGCGTATAGCCCTATGAGTACCTGAATATATATAGTCTTGCAAGAAAGATTCAAGTAGCTCCGCTCTATATATACCCTGATATGTTCAAGGAATGATGTCAAAATTCCAAGAACAAAACTAGTTTCAACTTCTGAGGCTTTGGCCTATAAGGAAGCAACTATTTATAGTGAGTTAGAAGGGTCGGCGTAAGATCTGTCTTCACTTGGGTCGTTCCCAGGAGATTTTTTCCTCAACCGGTAGGCCCTCTACTATTTAAAAGATCGGTAACCAGGATTGGCGAGCTTAGGATTTCTAGATTTCTGATTCTTCAAAAGGAGAAGAGCATACTCTCCTAGTTCATGTTGTTTTCTCCTCAAGCACTTAAAACACAAATTCTTTCCCTCAAGCTATGTTGAGCCTGATTTAATTGTTCCTATCTTTAAAGAAAACAGAAAGGGAAAGTTTTTTTTGTTCAATTAACCACAAGATTTAGTGAGTTTGTGTTGTTCAATTTCTGATCCAAAAGTAATTAAATGATGTGTTTGTTCATTGATCCCACATATTTAATGCTTTGTTTTGTTCAATTACTGAATCTGAAAAGAATTATACAATTTTGTTCATTGATCCCACATGATTTTGTGATTTGTGTTTGTTCAATTTCTATCCCAAAATGAATTAAACAGTGTGTTTGCTTGTTCAGTTACCCCCAATTTCGTTACAAATGATAAAACAACGTTTGACTTTCTGATTTTCCTCGAGAGGAAAAGAGCATAATATCTAGTTGTTTTAGCAAGTATGAAGAAATGGTTTTTAAGTGTTTGGAAAGCAGATAAATGGAAGTCAAGATGGAGGGGGTTTGACAACTTGTAAAAACCACATTAGTATCCTTTTAATCCAACTCCATAAAAACTGCCAAAAAGTACCTTCAAACACTTGTTAAGTTGCAAAAGACAAAAAGCACCACTTGTCAAACTTGTTAGGATTAGGCAAATAAACTAGACAATCTTTTTAACCAAATACGAGCCTAAATACTACTGAATGTGATATAGTATCTGGGATGTGAGCCTTTTCACCAAATGCGAGCCTTTGCTGACTGAATGCGAGCCAAAACCATATATGATCCGGGAAATCCCAGATGCGAGCCAGAATTTACGCGATACGAGGGCATATCCAGGATGCGATCCTGCAAGATTAAATGTGATTCTGTGACTGATTCCTAAGCCTGCAAATTGTCAAAAATGTGTTAGAAATGAGGCTCAATCAAAATTTGGGCCCCACGGTGGGTGCCAAAAATGTGTGTGTGTATTTGGGTACCCGATGAAAACAACACAAACACTCAATAAGTCATTGCATTAGCTTGAAAAGGTTAGAAAAGCATGTGAAACTCACTAAAACTAACTTATTGCCTGCTAACTAGGAGGAGTGTAATTAATAACATATTAGCCCTCAGAATATGCTACAAATCAGTGACGAGTACAACCTAGCATGAAGGATTTTAGTTTGAAAGCAAGCTAAAAGATGGAAAAGCATATATTCTAGCTCTAAAAGATGAAATTAAAACAATGCAAAAGCATGGAATAATGAGTGGAATGTGAATCTAGGATGAGTCCAACAGCATAAAAATGTAATTTTGATCTAATGTGAAGGCTTATTTGCTCTCAAAACAGGCTTCTATTTATAGAAGAATGGGAGAGAGAGAGAGAGGCGGGACAAGGTGAATTTATTAGTGAAGGGGCTCATTAATGAAGGTGTAAGAGCCATTAATTCCCAAGGCATTAATAAGGCATGTGAGAGACATAGGCTTAAGGCATCTTCATTAATAAGGCATTAATGAAAGCCTTAAAGAGGCAAGGGAGGATGTAAGAGGATGGCTTGA
>MU223181.1:1147774-1158381 GCA_018584345.1 Thuja plicata | reverse complement strand
GGACTTTCTCAAGTGGGTTGAGTTGCTAAGCATTCCTTAATGGAATGTGACAACATTAGGAGGTGGGTTAGGACTAGAATTAGGATTAGGATTAGATTAGCATGGGTGAATGGGTTGAGAAGAGTTAGAACCCAGGGTAGAAGGGGTTGAGATAGGTTAGGTTGGGGTTTAGGGGAATATTAATAAATGAAATAAACTTATTTAATTCACTTATAAATATAGGAATTAATTATTTAAACAATGAAATTGCTTTTTAATAATTAGGGGACTATAGCCATTTTAATTAAATTAAATAGGCTAGGGGAATGGGTTAATTGCAAGTGGGTATTTGATTTAGGGATTTATTTAATTCCTTTATAATTAAATACTATAGCCATATTTGATTTTGGTTATATTTGATGGGTCAAAATTGATTTAAATTGTATGGCTATAATAGTTAATATAAATCAGTGATAAAAATCACCTAGAACATTAAATTGATTTAAAGAATTATGCCAAGCAGTAACAGGGTCATTTGGACATAATTGAGGGTATGATCACACTTAGGGAAAATAGGGTCCATAGTTAGAACAGACCAAATTTAGGTGGTTACAAGTGGTACCTTGGCTAATTGATCTATAATTACTTGTTATTTAATAGCCTTTCAATCCAAATACTCAATATCAAATTCACTAAGCAATATAACCCACTTACCCAATCTTCCTGTCAATGCTATCTTACTCAAAAGGTATTTCAAAGGATCAATCTTTGCAATAAGCTTGATGGAATGAGACAACATGTAATGTCACCACTTCTGTGAAGCAAAGACCACTGCTAGACATGCTCATTCAATTGGTGAATAATTGAGCTCATATCCTACAAGGGTGTAACTGATGTAATATATAGCCTTCTCTTTTCCTTCTTGATCTTGTTGGGCCAAAAGATCACCAAGCGAGACTTTGATAGCTGAAATATAGAGAAAGATTGGTTTGCCTTGAATTGGTGACAAAAGAGTAGGAGGATTTGCTAAATATTTCTTGATCTTAGTGAAGGCTTCTTCACACTTATCATCCCACTTGAATAAGATGTATTTATGTAACAGGTTTTGAAAAGGATGACTTATGTCTGCTAATTGAGAAAAAAACCTTCTGATTGATTGGAGGCATCCTTGTATGCCCTTAGCTAAGACAATATACCCTAACAATTTTCCTGATGTAACCCCGAATGCACATTTCTTTGGATTGAGTCTAATCTGGTACTTTTCCATTCGAGTGAATATTCTATCCAACACTGTTAAATGACCATCTCTATTCTTGGATTTTTCTAGGATATCATCAACACAATCCTCCATTATGGTATGCATCATGTCATGAAAGATTGTGGTCATATCCCTTTGATAAGTCGCACCAGCATTTTTGAGCCCAAAAGGCATCACATTTCAATAGTATGTGCCCCAAGGACATGTAAAAGCAGTCTTTTCCTAGTCTTCTAGCGTAATCTTGATCTGGTTATAGCCAAAAAACTCATCCATTAAGGATAACATTGCATGCCCAGCTGTCAAATCAATTATAATATCAATATTAGGCAATGGAAATTCATCTTTAGGACAAACCTTATTGAGATCTCAAAAATCTATACAAATCTTGATAGACTTGTCTGGCTTGGATACTGGTACAATATTGGAAATCCACTCAGCATAATCAATGGCTCAAATGAATCCAACATCCAGTAATTTCTTCAATTCTACTTTGACCATAAGTGCAATATGAGGTTGCATTTTTTTGAGTTTTTTCTTTACTGGCTTGATTCCTAGTGCAATAGACAAATGATGCATAATAAGATTAGGATGTAGCCCAAGAATATCAACATAAGACTAGGCAAAGTTGACCTGTCTTTCTTTGAAAAACTATGAAAAGGCTTCTTTTTCTGAATCTTTTAAGGATGCTTCTATTTTTAGAATATGTGGGGACTCCTCTATTCCAATGTTGAGAGGCAATGTTGGTTCAAAAAGTATTGCAGATCACTCTCGATACATATAATTGGGGAGAGTGTCAATACTTCCAACTTCAAGCACCTCAGAGAGGTTTTCACCCTCAGATACGTCTTTTATTTTTACCTTTTTAGGATCTAACACTGCCACTAAGTGGTTTTCACCATTAGATCTATTGATTATTTTCACATTTTTACGACTGAAAGGATTGGCACCCTCTCCAAAATAAGCCATGTCATTGAGTTCTATTGGAAATCCTGATTTATGATCCCCTGGTGGTAGATGATCTTTGATTCCAAGATAGTCGATAATTGCGTCATCATTATGGAAAACATCAAGTTTTGGATTATTGGGAGAATCCCAAGCTATAAGCTCAGGGTGGATAAGGGGTATTGGATCATTTGGGTCAATTTCAAAGGTTGAGATGGTATTGATGGAAAAGTTCTCAAATTTTATGATTGTATCGGCAAGGCCTATTTCCATATTCTTGTCTGAATTGTCTATCACAAGATAATTCTCACTTTCCTCACAATCGCCAAGAGTAGTATCATGCGAATCTAATCTGAGTGGTTTTGTCCTTGAACTCTTACAGTCGTGATAATCATTACTATAGGTATGAACAACATCAAATCCCATATCTTTGGTATAGTCAGATAATGAATCCCATTCATAGGCATTAGAATCATCATTATCATCATCCCTAAGTCTGTTAATGGTTTATCTCACTATCTTTTGCTTTTCTGGATCTACATACATGCCATGTTTTTGAAACTCTAATGCAGGAACCTTAGAATTATTGTAGAAAGGTGTAATATTTTCTTTACCTTTAGATTCCTTTGGTCCTTCTCCTTTGTATCCTAATCCTATGGTGTCCTTCTGGTAATTTGGATTTTTCATAATTTGTTTTATAACACCCTATAGGTCCACTACCTTGATATCCCATCTTTTGCAACAAAGTATATCCCTTACCGTATACACCGGGTGATATATACTCATGTCTTTCATCTTCTTGATCTTTATGGTGTTTAAGCAAATGGATAGCATTACGCTTAGCTTCCTCATTTGATATAGTGTCCCCACTTATAAATGTGTCATAAACAAGTGTGGAAGGAGCTTCTGATTGTTGTTTGATAATCAAGGATTTTCCATATGACTTGGGAGATAAGGGTAACTATGTGATACATAAAGTTTGACCCAAAGTGTATTCTCCCATACTTTTCTCTTTTATATCTATTTTGATTCCATGGGATTTAGAGGTCAATGTTTCATTACTTGGATCAATGGGTGCTGTTATAGAAGATCCAATACGATTATAGGGTACCAAGGATTTAGGTGTTGTCTTCACAGTGTTGCAATAATGAAAAGGATTCAGATCTCCTTTGATAGTTATTTATTGACCATTATGTGGAAAGTTCAAACATTGATGATAAGTTGACGACACAACTTGCATAGAATGAATCCAAGGTCTCCCCAAAATAATGTTATATGCTAAATCCATATCAAGGACTTGACAAAGTACATCTTTGACTACAGGACCAACTCTGATAGGAAGAACAAAAGATCCCTTGGATGACCTCTCTTCTTCATCATAAGATTTAATTGTGATTTTCTTCTTTGGATCTACAACATTTTCATAAAATCCCAATGCAAGGACTAGTTTTAAAGTGCATATATTCAAGCCAGCTCCTCCATCTATTAGTACTCTTTTGATTTTATGATTTTGGACAAGGCCTTATATATGGAGTGGAGCATTATGTGGTTGATTAATGGCTAGATCATCATGCTCAATGAATGATAGGTAATGTGGAGTTGTCAAATGTCCCACCATAGCTTGGAATTGGGCTTGATCTAGATTTGTAGGAAGATTGGTTTCTAGAAGAGCTTTCTCAAGAATATCCTTATGAGAAGGTGACAGACACAAAATCTCTAGTATAGATATTTGGGCTGGTGTTTTCTTCAATTGATCCAAAAGATTATATTGATTGGAAAAATTTGGTGTGGACTTTGGAATATAGGCAGACTTTTTTTGAAAAGTGCTAGGTTTGGATGAGACACCTTGAAGAGTAACCTTGGATTGGGCTCGAGTAGTGACATTAGCTGGTTGACTCTTTTCTTTGATAGAAATCACATTGACATAGTATTGGGAAGGATGGAATTTAGAAACGTGATTTATGTATTGATATGATGTGGTATTATAGTTGGCTTGATTATCACCCTTAGCATTAGAAGAACTTCCATTCTCATGTTCAGGAAGTGGATCTTTAAAAGTCGTATGTGACTCATTTGAGGTATGTCCATCAACACTAATTTCTCCACTTTTGATCAAGTCTTGTATTGCATGTTTGAGTCTTTGAAAATCATTGGTTTTTCGACCTTTCCCTCTATGAAATTCACAATAATCGTTATCATTCCACCGGGAAGGCTTCACCCTAGGTTCAAAATCTCTAGTTTCAGGAAGTGCAATGAGTTTCTTTGTGATCAACTTCCTTAATGAAGATTCAAGAGATTCACCCAAAGGAGTAAAAGTTCTTCTACGTGGCATAAAGGGTAATCTTGATGAATTTTTATTGGTATTCTGATTTGCACTTTGATTGCTATGAGTAGGTTGAGTAGCATTTTCTTTGCTTGTGAGATTCAAAATAGGTTGTTTTGGTTTAACATGTCGATTGTCCACAATCCCATTAATGACAATGTTCTTGTTTGTGTTCCAAAATTTGGACTTGTCATTATTGTTGTTGTTGGAATTTGAATTTGAAGATCCAATATTGTCCTTGGAGTTAAGCTTAATCTCACCCTTTCTAACCATAGATTCCTCAATTTTGATTCCATTTTCAATGATCTTGTTAAAATTTGGAGGACATTGCAATTGTAACCTATAGCTCATTTCTTGTGTAAGGTTATGCACAAAGATAGCCATCTTTTCTTGTTTAGGAATTGTTCGTGGATACTTGGAAAATGATTGACACCATCTTTGCAAAAAAGTAAGGAAGGGTTCTCCATTCTTTTGTTGTGCATTGCAAAGATCAAGCATAGTGACTGCATGTTTGATATTATATGAATAATGAGTCACAAATTTGTCAATAAGCTCATTGAAAGACTTGATACTTGGGGGTAGTTTGGAGAACCATTCCATGGCTTTTTCTCCTAAACTTCATGGAAATAGTCACATAAGATATGTGTCATTATGGGCGACTTCAATACAAGTAGCACAAAACTCATGAATGTGGTCTTGTGCATCTGAATTCCCTTTGTATTTATCAAATTTTGGCACCTCAAAGTGAGGAGGGAATGAAATTATTGCCAACTACTTATCAAAAGGATAGGGAAATATATCATGCAAGGAATACTTCTTGGTTGATGATCCAGTTTGTATGTCACAAATTTGTTGTTGAAGCATTTGGATTTGTTGTAGGACAAGATCCAAAGGTGGTAGAGGTCCTTGGGTGTTTTGGAAAGCACTATTTTGCTTGTCTTCCTTTTCTCCATGAGCATGTGTCTCTTGAGAGCTACCAGGGATTTCTTGGTCATTTGTGATAGGTGGTTCTTTAAGAGTAGAGACATCAAAATCATTGGGTAGTTTTGCTCCTTTTTGAGCAAGCATAAGGAAATACATCTCTTTATCCATGTCCAAAAGTCTTTCCATGAAATTGTAGAATCTAGCATCTTGCATAGCATCTCTTAACTCTTGATCTGTGGGTTCGTGATTTGATGTAAAAATTGAAGTTTTCTTAGACCAAGGGTTTTCCTCATTGTAATTGCCTCCTTCCATCTTGTCTACAAATTCCAGATTAATGGCTTGTTTGAGTTTTTGAGATCGAGTTTGAACCATAAAAGGTGAAAGATAAAATAGATGAAGATGTGATGATAGAAAAGATGTGAGAAAGAAATTCAAAAGTGTTGAAGTAGATAGGGTAACTTGATAATCTAAGTTGATAGGAAGTATGGATCTCACTATGATATGACAAAGAAAAACCAAGAGATATTGACCTAGGTAATTTTTTATTAAGGATGATAGATCCTGATATGATAAAAACTCACAAAAGCAAAATATGATAATTAGGGTAATGTTTCAACACTTAAATGTAAATTTTCAAGAGTGAGGAATGATTTGGTGAATTTTGGATGAAAGAAAGATGATGAAAAATGATGAAGATGGTCAAACTGAAGATCAAAGGTCTGATAAAATTGAATGTGTTTCTAGAATCATGCTGAGAACAAAAATGGGTAGCTGAAAAAGTGCTTTTGAAATCTTGAGGGTTCGTACAAAGGCTCGTTGTTATGTATGCACAAGAACAAATGCGTAGGCAGATTGGACAAATGCGCAACAAAAAGTGATATATGCGCAGGTTCTATTTTTTTGGTTTTTTTTAATGGTTTTGTGGATGTTTTTTGGAAATTTTCTAGTTTTCAGATGATTTTGGCACAATGAAAATGCATAAACACATGCACGCAAGACATAAATGATCTAATCTAATTTAATCTAGTATGTATGCACAAACACGCTTACAATTCCTAAAGTTGGCAAGGACAGTATCTGTTGAATCCCCACTTGGATAATAAAATCTAGCCACGCAAATTCACAGTGGATAGCCTAGGAACTTGGAGGCACGGGCTCCTCCTTACAGTGCACTCACTTCTCTGGCACACCAAGCTCCAAATTCAATGGGTCATTACTGTTGGAAAGATTTCTACAATGTAGACAATTGTTATTTTGTCATTGATGTCAAACCTTAACTGGTGAGACTATCACTGTATGTTTGAGTACCTTATCCATTGATTGATGAAGATTTGAAAAGAATGGGATAACAAGAAGACCAATGAAATGGTTGAGTTATGAGTATAAACTAGGGTACTTGATCATTTGGCACTTTGGCAAAGTGATACGTTGTTTATCTAGCACTAACAGTTCACTGGAAGGTCAATGTTGAGAAAAGCAAAGTTGATGCCGAGCAAAGCAAAAGGTGATGCCAAGAAAAGTAAAGATGATGTTGAGCGCCAGTGAAATGCTGAGGGAGATACTGAAATGTCGAGCATCAGTATTTTGTTTATTGATGAGATTTGAGATCTATGGCCGACATAATTGATTTTATTGGGACATGCATTATTAATTAAGATTGGTCCATATTCATTTAATGCATGGGAAACCGTTATTAGCGCATGGATTCAATGGTTAATTAATGACTATATTGGATAATTAAATTAAATGTGAAGATGGAAAGATCCATTGGATTTGACCTATCCTAAGATCTATGATCTTGGTTAAGCGGGAAAAGATTTATATGACCTAGATGTACAGGTATAATATAACCTACTATGGTTATTGTTAATGTATTGAAGTGGAATGCAAAGTGTTGCATGGTTAATTAACTGATTGGCAAGACCTAAGCAGAGAAGGCTGAGGAGAGAAGCAGATAGAGATTGCTTGATGGATTTCCAAGAAGATCTAAATTTTGAGATGAGAATGGAGGCCACTCAGTGAATTAGCATTAGAGCTAAAACTAGATCTGGATTTGCAAAGTAAGTTATATGAATCAGATCACACCTGCTAATTACTTTCTAGCCATTATAACAGTTCAAATCCTTTAACAAGGTTGACCTAATAGTCATTGTATAAATCCTTTGAACAAGGTGACATTCAGATTGGAATGTTCTAAGTCCTCTAACAAGGCCACTCCTAATATGGTGATTAAATACTTTAACCAGGTCACATTTGACAGTGTGTTTTGTAACCTTTAACAGGGTTGGCTCCTCACAGGGCATTACTTCAGAAGAGTAAAATTTTGGTAGCATGTTACTGGTGTTTTTTCCCATATTGGGTTTCCACATTAAATCATGGTGTCAAAATGTGTGAATGTTATTGTTGTGTTTTACTGTTAAGTTTTTGCAAGCTTATTTCATTAGTACAGTAAACTGCACACTTTTATTGTTTATTACTGCCGAACAGATCTGAGTTGTTGAAGTTAATTTAAAGTTTTATATGGACACATCTAGACCTGAGGATAATTGATTCACCCCCCCCCCTCTTAGTTGTTTTGAATTCATATTAACAATTGGTATCAGAGTTGTGTTCTCTTGAAAATTTTGAAGGTACTTGGAGATAAAGATCAAGATGTGTAAACGGGATGGACTGAAGATCAACAAGGAAAACTTTCCTGCATGGAAAAATTTGATGAAACTTCATCTAATTGGTATTGGTGATTCTGCTAAATGACATATTGAAATAGAATATGTAGCCCCTACTGGAGTTTTGAATGTTGCACAACTAAGAGAGAAGCATGAACATAATCAAGCAATGCTGGAACTTGCATCATCTCTGAACTATCATGAATTTGAGGACATCAAAGATTGTACAAGTGCAAAGAGGATGTGGGATGCCCTTACAACCATCTATGGAGGTGATACGAATGTACTAAGAGCCAAATATGAATGCTTGAGAGGTAATTTTGATGATTTTAAAATGCAAGGAGAAAACATAGTGCAATACTATGATAGGATAAAGGAAGTTGTAAATGCTATTAGAGGAGCTAAGGGAGTCATTGATGAAGATACTATCATGAGAAAAGTACTGAGAACACTTCTTCCAATTTATGCTATTAGAGTATCTACAATTCAAGAACTGAGATGTACTCCTAATAATAATTTAACTCTAGAAAGTCTGGTAGGCAGACTTACTGCATTTGAGATGTCAAATTTTGACAACTATACTCCACAAGATGTTGAATCTGCATTCAAGTCACAGATGGTCATCAGCAAATTGAAGAAAGGAAATAAATGTGTGGACAGTGAGAGCGACACCTCAGATGATGATCTAGAAGAACTTGAGGCACTTATGGAAAGAAGACTAGCAAGAGAAAAAGGAAAATTCAAAGGTAAACTTCCTATTATTTGTTTTTCTTGTAACAAAGTTGGTCATATTGCTGCTAGATGCCCTAACAAGAATGAGAAGGATGAAAGAAGGGAAATCAAGTATAAAGATAGAAAGGATGACCGAGACTACAAAAAGTACAGGGAATACAAAGAAAAAGGTAAGAAAACCTGCTATATAGCAGAAGAAGCTTCTGAAAGTGAATGTGACAAATCTGATGAAAATTCTATAGAAGTAGTGTATGTAGCAATGAAAGATGATTCTGATGATGATGAGAAAATTGCACTAATTTCTTATACGAGTAAAGGTGATCGTTGGATTATTGACAGTGGTTGTTCACATCACATGGCTGGTGATAAGGACAAATTTGAAACATTAGATCAATGCAAAGGTGGATATGTTAAATTTGGTAATGATACACCTTGTAGATTCAAAGGGAAAGGATCATTTCAATTGACTAATAAGATTAGATGTGATGATGTATACTGGGTTGATGATCTTAAGTATAACTTGTTGAGTTAAACACTTCTGGTTACAGAGTTCAATTCCGTCACAGGAAAGCAAAGATCTATGATGCCAACAGAGAATTAGTTGGAGGCGGTGAGCAAACAAAAGGTAACTTGTTTTATCTAGATTTAGCTGAAGAGACATGCTTGTTTGCACAATATAATGATGTTTGGCTATGCCATAAGAGTCTATGTCATGTTAACTTTGAAAACTTGGTAAGCATAAGTAAATTGAAAAAGGTTAGAGGGCTGCCTAAGTTAAAGAAACCTGAGAATGCAATGTGTAAGCAATGTCAATTGGGAAAGATGACTAAATCTAGTTTTAAAAGGAAAACTCATACTTCTAAGAATATTTTGGAATTAGTTCATACTGACCTTTGTGGACCTATTGGTGAGAAAAGCTACTGCGGAGATAAATATTTTATTTTATTTGTAGATGACTACTCTAGGATGATGATTGTTATGTTTCTCAAAGAAAAATCTTATGCATTTCAGTTATTTAAGTGGTACTTGGCAAAAGTTGAAAAGGAAATAGGTAAGAGCCTGAAATGTTTGAGATCTGACAAAGGAGGTGAGTTCATTTCTAATGAGTTTAACAGGTTCTGCAATGACCGAGGGACAAAAAGATAGATGTCAGCACCTAGGACGCCACCACAGAATGGTATAGCTGAAAGGAGAAATCAATCTATCATGGACTATGCTAGAACATTAATGATGGAGAAAAATGTTGCACAAAAATATTGGAGAGAAGCTGTAAGCACAACTATTTATACCCTGAATAGATTACAAGTCAAGAAAGGTACAAATTCTACACCTTATGAGCTATGGTATGGATATGCACCTACTGTAAGTTATTTCAAAGTCTTTGGGAGCAAAATGTTTTATACTGAAGGATAACATAAATGGTAAACTTGATGCTAAAGGAGAAGAAGGCATATTTCTTGGATATTCTACTAAAAGTAAGGCATACAAATGTTTGAATTCTAACACTAAGAAAATTGTGGAAAGAGCAAATGTTAGAATTGATGAATATGCAGAAAGAAATGAAGTTGAAAGCATGATTGAGCCTGAAAGTTACAGATCATTCACATATCCTATAGAAGAGGATTCTAATGAGACTGAAAATGAATTTGTCGAGTGTATGCACCCTAAAATGGTCGCCTAGACTTTGGGCCCCATTTATCATTTTATCAATTTTCTGAATCAATGCTTTGGAACATTTTCAATTCAAATCAATTTCCTTGATCAAATTATAATTAATTCAATT
>MU223181.1:1071290-1106678 GCA_018584345.1 Thuja plicata | reverse complement strand
TTAAG
This sequence comes from Thuja plicata, assembly GCA_018584345.1. Classification (NCBI taxonomy): domain Eukaryota; kingdom Viridiplantae; phylum Streptophyta; class Pinopsida; order Cupressales; family Cupressaceae; genus Thuja; species Thuja plicata. The sequence continues at coordinate 1,106,673 of MU223181.1, read as the reverse complement.
CTAGATATCTCCTTACCTTGTGAAGTAGGTATCCTCTTTTCTCTTCCTTATCCTACCTAGTGGGTAGTCATGATAAGGAGGGGGGCATATATAGGGTCTCCCTTGTACTATAATTTACATTAATTTATATTTTGTAGCATGCTAAATCCTCAGAAGGTAACACACATATGTTGCTAAATCCTGAAGAGATACACACCCTTTTATTTTACAATATGCTAAAACCTCGGAAGGTAACGCACATAAGTTGCTAAATCCTAAAGAGATACGCACCCTTTTATTTTACAATATGCTAAATCCTTGAAAGGTAACACACATAAGTTGCTAAATCTTGAATGGACACGCATTTTATATTCCATAGTGATACAAGAATGTGGATCTATGGATATTTTAAAAGCCGTCAGAAGACACATTTACAATTACAAGCACAGATTATGGGTGAACCTATTGGGCTCTCCCTCCTTGGTGATTCATGGTAAGGTGGGCATCTTACTAGGTGAGGTAATCACTTGCCCTTCTCTCTTTTTTGCTTTCATGCTAGTAGGATTAGATCATGAAGTAATGTTATCTATAGTGTTGCTCTTGTCTTCATTATGTAATCATGTGTGTTTCTATGATTGATTGCTCTTTACTTTTCATATCTTTATGTATGTATGTCGAGTTAGAATCCTTGGTTTGGGGGCTCATATCCTTGACTTAGTGATATTCTACCTCGTTGTAATCCACTAGGATCCTTCTCCTCTAACTTTACCATAAGCACATTTGATTTCCGTACTCCCGCTAAAGTGGGGGCTTAATGTATCATCTTAAAATGGAAGCACTTCCATGTTAAGAGAGTTTATCCCTCCTTAGGGGACATTTTTGACCTCCATCATATCATCCTCCCATTTCTGCATCATCTTAGGCTTCTGTGCTTGTTCAGGACCCTGATTGGGCCTCTTCGGGCACCTCCTACCCCACTTGGCATATTTTCCAGGGGTTCTCGCCCCTTGGGTCAAGGTCGACCTTGACCTTGACCTAGGTTAGGGTTGACCTCGACCCTGACCTAGGTCAGGGTTGACCTCGACCCTGACCAGGGTCCCCCTTTCAAAATAGGAAGCTTGTCGGCTGTTGGGGGTCATCTAAAATTTAGTTTTCCCGCTTCCGGGTCGGCTGTTTCGGGTTGAAGCATTGATTCCTAAATTATATTTAATATAGGTCCTTTCTAGGGGCATGGGTCTAATTGGAATTTAATTATCCTATGTCAGCCTCCTTAGAAGATTGTGCCCTAATTTCATATAAAAGGAAGCCTCATTCTCTCATTTTCTCTAAGTCTTCCAAGTGCAAAAAGCTCTAAGCAAGATTTTATTCAAGCATCCATTGTTCTACATGTTTTCAAGCTCTCAAGGTGTTCAAATATTCCTCTCAAGCATTCAATTCCTCCATTGAAGATCAAGGATTCAAGCTCTCAAGCCTTTGAAGGGATTTGGTTCAAGCATTCAAGATTTATCATTCAAGCCCTAGATCTAGCCATCATGATGGTGTGATCTTCCTTCAAGATCCTTTGTGCATCCTCAAGGCTCTTTCTTCATCTCTTCAAGGTGGATTCCAAGCATACAATCATGGAGGTTTATGGTTTCTATTGAGTCTAAGCTTTCATATTTACATACTTGCTTACATTTGAATTATAATTGCATATCTATTTCAATATCATAGCTTCATTGTTAGATTCAATTCTACTACTTGCTAGCATTCTGTACTTTATTGATTTCAAGGTTAATTCTTAAATTAGGGTTTGACTAAGGAAAACCCCTCCCCCACAACAAACAATCCTCTTTTTGTTGCAGGTACAAGTTCATAATTGTAGATTTGAGACCAGATCTCGATACCCTTTTTGACTTTCTTTTAGATGGCGTGAGCATATTTTTTGTCAGACCTGTGCAGGTCAAGGTCGATATTATTGGGTCAAGGTTGAGATTTGTGGGTCAAGGTCGACCTTTTTCATAAGATGACATTAGAACAGAAAAATATTTTTGGGTTTTGTTTGTCTCTGGGTTTCCTTTCCGGATCATACTTCGGATTTTCCAGAAACTGAGTACAGACCCCAGAAAACAACATTATTTGATCTGCAATATTTCAAGGTTAGTACTTTTCTATGATTCATTTCAATTCAAATCCTTAATCATTCTAAATCTATCACACATTTACAGCCATTCAAACACATTTTAAGAGGGAAACCTAGGATCTCCTTCTTTATTCTTATTTCCAACAGATTGATTCATTTATGCATTGATCCTTTTTGGGTTGATCAATTTGGATCATTCCTTTGTGTATTTGAGAATAAAAGGGAATATCTTATCTTTCCCTCCACTCTAAGAATTAAATGTAAGGTGATAAGTGATTTGAGTATCAAAACACTCTTATTCCATAAAAATCATTTTTCTCCTTTACAGCTTGAAATTGTAGTGTAGTGAAATTTGTATTTGTTTGAGTATGATTATGTTTGATAGTGTTTTTTTTGTGTCAAATACATTCTCCACCTTTCTCTGCATGATTTTTTCTAATGTGTGGTTTTTCAAATAATATTTTAATGTCTTTAGCTTCATTATTTTTAGTTGGCATGATATTTTGAGTTTCAGAGACACAGTTTCAAAGTTTGATGGTATTTTTACTCTAGTTTTGACCAACCTTAGGTCTTTACACTCTAATTAATTATCTCAATGAATGAAACATGGTATGTAACATTTATGATGTTGTTTTTGGTCCTAGTTAAGTTGTGTTGTGGTTCACTTTTTATTCCTTTCCACCATGGGGATGTTTAGTCCGACCTAATTCAAGTTATGTTCACTTACTTGCTTAGGTGACATTTCATAAATGAAAGAATAGTATAAATAAAAGATGAATCATTGAGGAAAAGGTGTGGAATGTGCACGTATACTTATGTAATTAGTGTGCGAGTGTGTGCATATGTGATGAGGATGTATGGAGGAGGATTTTTCTCCATGTATGTATGAAGTAGTGCAAAGTGTGGTGTAGAACAGTGTGGACTCTCATGTGTTAGCTACCACAAGTAATGAACTAAAGCTATCTATATATCATTTAGTTGTGCTGCAGCCATGCATTAGTGATAGATCTATCCTCTTTTATCCTTCTTCATTTGGGAAGTGAGCCCTTTGTCAATGAGCCCTCTTTATTCGAGTAGTTATCCCTCTATAAGAGAGCCTTTCTTTGTAAAAATCACCTTAACTGGTGTCACCCTAATAAGTGTTCATATATTTGAGAATTAATCTTCTCAATAGTTTTTCCCTTAAAAAGGTTTTCCATGTAAATCTAGTGTTTCTTATGTATGATGGTTTCTATGCTCTTTCATGATTAAATATTTGTATAGTTAATGAGTTAAGGATAAGTTTTTGTGGACCTGACTCAACTAAAGGATTTAAAGGTTTTATTGACAACTAATTCACCTCCTTCTTAGGTGTCTTATACATTAAATAAGGTTTTTTTGCTGAAAGGATTTTCCACATGTAAATCATTGTGTTGTGGTATGCATGATATTAATGTTTATTTCTATTAATTTTACATATTTATTATAATTTTTATTTTTTTGCATAACCCCCGTTTAAAGGTTAGTGTAGGAAATTGGTCCACTACCTTATCTTTCTTACCAATAGCATTAGAGCCTAATCATCTTTGGTTTTAGTTGTGGGTGTTTGGGTTTGTAAAACTAATATAGGTTTGAGTGAGATCTTGTGTAGAAGATACTTTGTGATCTTGTTGCAGAAATGTTCAGATGGCAAGTTAGTCAAGGAGAATAGAAAGGTCAAAAATTTCTTTTTAAATAATTTTTACACATGAAAGTTGAGGATGGAGGGTTTATTGATAGATCAAGATTTATGTTCAATGTTATTGTTGAGAATGTTTTTATACCTAGAGATCCTACTATGAATTCTCAAAATGATGTTATGGACCATAAAGCCAAGGTTCTAATCAAATTATGCTTGATAGACTATGTTTTAATCAATGTCCATGAAGAGTCATTTGTGAAGAAGCTATTGAAGAAACTTGATGTGATGTATCAAGATAAATATTTAGTGAACAAGATTATTTTAAGAAAAAAATTGTATTCCTTTAGAATGGAAGAGGGTGGATAAATTATAGAACATCTAGAAGCCTTCAATATGTTGGTGGTTCAATTGGAATCTGTTGGTGTCAAGGTGGCCGAGGAGAGGAAATAATATATATTGCTTTATTATGTGCCTAATTTGTGCAATTCCCTTCTTATGGTTATTAACAACACTATTGTTATTTTCAGAACTAAAGATGTGGTGAATTATTTTATTTATGAAGAGATGAGGAGGAAGGTATCCACCAATGCCAATGAGGCCCTAGATTTTCATGGAAGACCTAAGGAAAAGGGTAAGAATAATGAGAATTATAATAAATTCAAGGCCAAGGGGAGATCTACATCTCTTGGAAAGTTCAAAGTTATTTTCTAGAATTTTAGCAAGCCCGAGAACACTTCCATAAGGAGTGCAAAGAAGGAAAGAAGAATAATTTTTTTTAAAAATGATTCTGATTCTGAGACCGAGAAGGAAGTTGGTGATGCATTCATTGTAGTTTTTTCCACATGTATAAATTATGATGTATGTTTAATTAACTTATATGTATCCTTTCATATGACCTCTAATAGAGATTGTTTTTTTTAATATGAAGTATGTGATGGAGGTAAGGTTTACTTGGATGATGATTCTCATTTAGATATTGTTGGTCCTGCTAAAGTTAGAATCAAGTATCCTGGTGGTAGAAAAAATGATTAAATGTGTGTTGCATATCCCTAGACTAAATGTTTTTTATATGTGAGGAAACTAATAGATGCATGTTTGTAGGTAGTCTTTTCTAATATATGATGTGAAATGGTGAGAGGTGGTATGGTAATTTAGAATCACTTTGGCACACTATATGAGATGAATGTATACACTATTGAGTGTAATAGTATTTCAATGAAACAAATGTGGATACCTTGTTGAAATATTTGAGGGTTTCACCTTCATCAGATGGTCATAGCGTTTTGGTATGTAAAGGGGCTCTTTCTTTTGAATTAAACTTACTTGTAGATAAACCTATGTTATGGCACCAAATACTTGACCACATTGGGAGAAATGGTCTAAGGACCTTGAAAAATAAAAACCTTGTTGAATGTATGAATGATTGTGATCTTGATTTTGATTTATGTGACCATTGCATTTATAGAAAACAAAATTGCATCTAGTTCTCCTCAAGCTCTCATAAATCTTACATGGTGTGTTCAATCTTATTCATTCTGAAGTGTTTTCTTCTATACATGTTCCTTTCACTGGAAAAATCCACATATAATGTTTTATTTATTGATGATTATAGTATAATGACACGGACCTATATTTTCTAAAAAGTAAATTTGATTTTTTAGTCGATTTGGAAAATTTAAAGCAATGGTTGAGTTGAAGATTAGAAAAATAAAATATTTGAGGATTGATAATGGTAGTGATTGTTTCTCTAATATTTAATTTTGATAGATTTTGTAAAGATTGTGGCATTTATAGACATAAGACAACTCCACATTCTTCAAAACAAAATGAAGTTGCAAAAATAGTGAACATGACAATAATGAAGAAGACTAGGAGTATGTTGAGCGGTGCCAGTCTAGAATAAATTTTTTGGGATGAATTTGTTGCTAGTGCATACTACCTAATTGAAAAGCATCCTACGTCAAATCTCTTGTTGATAAAATGCCTATGGAGATATGGTCAAGTCATAAGCCTTTATTGAAACATCCTAGAGTATTTGATTGTAAAGTATATGCACATGTGCTAGAGGAGAAGTGAACAAAGTTTGAGTACAAGGATGTGAATTCCATATTCATTGGCTATAGTTATGGTGTGAAATAATACAAGCTTGGGATCCTATTGCACATAAGCTAATACATAGAAGAAGTGTTATTTTTAAGGAAACTAATCTTCCTTATATTACATTGTAGCCATAACAAACTAATCATAAAGATATGATTAAATTGTTTTCTTTGTCTAAGAAAGTTGAATTGATATCTCTCTTCTGAAGAGGAGAAATAACCCCCATCTTAGCTTGTTTGAAGGTCTACAAGGCATAAAAACCTACCTGAAATATATTCACGTAATTATTGGTGATGTGATTTTTCTTTGAATGCTAACATGGATGAACCTAGCTAGATCTATAGAAGAGGCATTGAGTATGAATGATACAAAATCTTAGAATATTTCTATGGATGAAAAAATAGAAGCTTTGAAAAAAATGATGCATGAGATCTTGTAACATTGCCTAAAGGATAAAAATCTATTGGTTACAAATGGGTGTTCAAATGGATGTGTTGAGACGTACAAAGCAAGGTTGGTTATGAAAGGCCACTCTCAGATTGAGGGAATTGATTATGGTGAGATATCTTCTCCTTTTGCAAATATGAAATCTATTAGATTTTTATTTTCTATTGTTGCGGCTTATGATTAAGAGGTTGACCAAATGATTGGGAAAAATGGTTTCCTACATGGTGATTTGGAGAATGATATTTATATCCCAAAACCAAAGAACTACATGGTAAAAGGTAGAAAAGTGGAGCTTAAGGGTTACTCCAACTTAATCTGAGAAATAAGATAAACAAGGTACAAAGGTCAATAATTTACTATTGAATATTTTATGTTTCATGCAAGTATTCATTTTTTATATTTTTATAATGAAAGGGTAGTGAATAAAAATAATTAATGGCTTATATGAGCTTAATATTTCTATTCTATTTTGAAAACTAAATACGTATATTAGTTTAAGAGAATCCAAATTTAATTGAATTCATAAATAGAAATAGATAAGACATGGAATAGTCTATTTGTGTGAGTCTCATTTAACAATAAGTAAAATTATATGGTTATTGCTTAAGTTTTATATAAAACTTGAAATCTAGAATCTCTCAAATGTTTATCTCTATCACAAAAAAATGAAATTATAAATAATATTTTAATAATATTCATGTGTATTATATTTCCTTGATAGATGTCTTTCAATACCAAACATAAAATATATTAGATGGAAACAAAGGGGTTCTGGACATCAATACATAAACCTTTTTTAAAAAGTGCCTAGTAAACTTTTCAATGTGATTGGTGACGCTGACACGACATACCCTCCGAATCCATGTGAAACACTTTTGACCTAGAGCTATAAACTAGTAAGGCCACAAATGGGGGACCTCATCCCCTTATTACAAAGTTGAGGCCCAAACCCACAAGCACATTAGATCAACAAAGACACAAGCCCGCGATCACAATGGCTCAGTGGGGTTTTGAACCTGGGTGGGGACAACACCACCACCACCACTTAACCATCACACTAAGTCGTGAACCCCTTCAATACGTTAAACCTAAAAAGGAGAGTAAGATTTGAGATCACAAATAAAAAATATTCTTAAGACAACTCTTTGTGATGTCAAATGAATTGTGAGGGTACTCTTGGGTGAACCTTAAAAGTCTTTTCTTGATGTCTAGTTGGTGAGCCTTGCACCATTTATTGTTTGTGCAAGTACCTATGCTAAATGGAGTGAACCCATGTGAATGTGAGAGAAAGTATGGGAGAATGTGCATTTGAAAATCCATGAAATTGATAGGAGCTTGAAGTTATGGTAGATTAAGAACCACCAAACATGTATGAATATGTGTAAATATAATTGTTTTGAGTTTTTGCACTCATGCAAGTCAATGGTTATTACCTAAAAGATTTAAAGAAAGTATAATTTAATCTTGTGCCTTGGAGCAACTTCTATTATATTAGAAATGATGTTGCATGTGTAGTTGATCACATTCATTGGAAAACTACATACTCACATGTGAATACGTGTTAATGCATTTGCAAAGTTTTACTAGACAATTTTAATTTTTCGAGTGATTATAATAAAAAAGTTATTTGGAAGGTTAGGTGAGCAAAGAGTGAACAATTATTGCGACATGATTGACAAGTAGAGTCTATTCCCTAATTAAAAGCTATTAGACAAAAAATTACATATATGGGAATAAATATTTTAATGTGAAATATTTTATAGGTAAATGTTTCTCTCACTCAATAATACGGGCAAGGATTTTCAAGATTCCCCATTCCTCTATTTAGTTGAATTTTAATCATCAAATTTTAGCTGATGTACACTCTTTTATGACGATACAACCTGTCAAGAGTTTTGTGGGTACACATGGAAAAGTGTCGCATCATGAATATAGTGTTCCCTTGAATGATCGACTGTAAATATATTTTCTTCCTCTCGAAATCACTTTAACCTTAGTTAAAGATTATTAGACGAAAAACCGTGTATGAGATTTTTAACAGGAAGGAGTCCCCCTTCAATAATGTAAAGATTTGCAAGATTCCCTACTCTTCTATTTAGTTGAATTAGTAAGTGCATTTTAATCATCAAACTTTGACCGTATGGACACCCTTTTATGGCCAAACAAGCTATCCATAAGTGAATCTTGCTCCTATTTGGAAGTCAAGAGCTTTGTGGTACAAACAGGAAATTGTGCATTATTAGTTAGGATTCTTCAGATCCCATTAATGTATTGTAGGACCTTTTTCCGACTAGCATATTGTCCTTCCTATAATATTGCACATGGGAGTGCATGATGAATATAGCGTTTCTAAAACAGGGTGTTTTTGGGCTGGAGATGTCAGGAAATCTCTTTAAGTCAGATCATTCATTCAGAGAAGATCCCACTTCAATAAATAGGCAAGTGGAAACATGGCAAGTTGAATCTCCTTTCAGGAAATGATAATATCTTGGTATAAGGGATGCCTTGTAGACTCGTCCTTGTTTTGACATAATCTGGAAAGTTAACTGTTAAGGAACCCCAGCCAAGTCAATAAGATAAATGCTACCATCCAAAACATAAAGTAGAAAATGACAGTTATCTGGTTAGTAGCTCATCCTGGCCTCTTGTTTTGGTTTTGTCTTCATTGTAAGCATGTTTTGCTGCTTTACAAAGGATGCTCTCGATATGCAATAACATAGAGAGTTAAGAGATGATTTATTGCTAAATTCCAAGAGCAGTCAAGCCATCTGTGTTAGATTCCATACAAATGCATGAAAGCTAATAAATACCAATCTGTGAAGTGCCGTGAGATGTGTCCGTGCATTCAGAAGAACAGCTTGCTCAATCTGAATAAAAGAAGTACCCGAGCGGGCAGAAAGATATATTCTCTTTCTTCACTTCCAGACATTTCATCCCCACCTTCAAAACAGCTCTCACTGTATGTTAAGGACGATTTCTTCATCATCACAGCAATTTAAGCCAGCTCTGGCCATTTTAACGTCCCATCACTTGTCAAATTTGTCCGTCCATCCAAACGTACAGTTAAATTTTTTATGGTTGTTATCGATTCAACATTATCGGTCAATGTTAACGGATATATCAAATGCAAAGCCGGTAGTCCTTGGCTAACGAGGTTGTCCTTAGGTAGTTAATGCGATTGTAGAAGGAGATGTATTTTTATCATCAATTCCTCTTTCGAAAGAGGAAAATAATCTAGTAGTTGAGCGTGTTCTAATAATTGTCTAGTATTTGTTAATAAAATGTGCAATAATTTTGATACTTTTGCACCAATAGTTGTGACTTTAAAGTTGTTATTGTTGACGGATGACTACCATAATTGAATGAAATGTATTCCTTAGATCTAAAAAGCAACAAATCATGTGATGCCACATCAGCGTACCAATAAAACATGACTTAGTGCACAAGTATCACTCTCACATTGTTTTAGGCATTTTTTGAACACCTTGGAAAAAACCATGTTGTCGTCACATCATATTTGATGATGTGACCCTAAAATCTTTGTAATAAGCAGGGGACATGCCAAGTAAGCTCCTATTTAAATTTGGGAGTGATTTGAAATTTCTACATAGGATTTTGAGAAGCACAAAGTTGGGGTGCTCAACTATTGGGTCCTCTCCCCTACTAGAGTAATACTATTATCAATTGGATCTTCATCAATGAGTGAACCCTCTTCCTCAAGAGTATCTTAATAAAGTTATTGAGAATGCACTAGAAAAAAATGGTTAGCTCTAATTGAGAAATCTTGTGCAAGTCTAACCAACTAGGAGCACCATGTTCGTAAGAAGAGGCAGATAGAGGCCACAAGGGTTGGAGCAATCTATGAGAAACATTCTATTTCTTGGTAGTTGATAACTCTATGATGCTAGGACCCACAGTCTCCTTCGATTAATTTGTTTAAATGATCTTGTCAATATCCTCAAGGAGGAGAAAGGGAGGAAAACAATAATCTACCAATAGTGTTAGGAGTGTTGCCCCATTGGTTTAAAATCTCTTACAAAAGTGCCACATTTAGTGCAACTTTACTAGCTTGTATCTGAATCTGCATAATCATATTAAAACATCTCATGGTGTTTATGTATAGAGAGAAATGAACATCAACAAAACATCTTGAAAAAATAAAATTTTCATCTTTTCAAATGCTAAAGAGAATATCCACTCTAAAAACATGCCAAATTTAAATATAATTGGACATTGTAAGACAAGGTTGGTCTCCTTAAAAAACCAGGTCATGAAAAAGTAGTAGGTCCCAAAGAATTCAAGGCATAGATCCATAACACTTTGGCTAGTAGGTGATCTTGTAAAGAAAGAATATGAGATCACCATTTATGGATTGTTGGTTGATGAAAGGTCATTGCAAAAATCATTGATTGTTTCTCAAAGTTTCCAAACATTTTTAATGCCAAAATTGATTTTAAAATGAATTGTATCCGTCATGGTGAGGTGAAAGGTTTAGACCTTTTCATGCTATTTTTTGGAAAACACACCTAAATTGATAAAATGTTTGATGAGAATTTTTAATGCTTTATTTCCCTCAAAAGTCCTGAAAATCTATTTAGCACAAAATAAAATTATTCACTAATGAATTGAAAGTAAATCCCAAGTCATCACCATCTTGGAGAACACAATAGTATTCCAAGAAACATGATGAAATCATTGGTACCCATCACGGTTGAAAGAAAGCCTCTCAACATTTTTTCCAATTCTAAGTAAGAGGCTATTGAGTACATATGACATGAGCAATAATAAACATGCGTGACAACCAATACTTTAGAACAAAAAATGAAATTTGGTAACCAGAGTTGAAATTTTGATGATCTAGTAATTGAGTTTTTTCTCAATCTAGAAAATAACTTGCCAAAGGACAATAGAAGAAGCTTAAATAACAACAAAAAAATGTCAAGAAAAGAAAAGACTTCCTCATGATTGATCTATTTCTAATCAACGTTATTTAACTAGCCTAACCTAAGAAGAAGAGATTTCTTGTAACACTGGATTTTATGCCATTGAATACTTGAACCAAAGCTTTTCATAAAGTATATACTTTTTAAACATTATTCTTATCGTCAATAAGAAACAAATCATCCACAAAATAACCATTAGTTAACTATTTCAAAGACTTAGGAAGGACAATTCCATGAACCGCAAACCTATCTACCACATTAATCAATTCTATTCTAAAAGTTTAACATATAGATAGAGGTTTGAAATGAAAGCAGCAACTCTCATGTGATACAAAAGAGTGCAATTAGATCTTAGAATCTCATGTGATACAAAGGAGTGCAATTAGATCTTAGATTGAAAATACACAAATATAACCATCATATTTAGCTCTACATTTGAAGCAATGTCTAAACAGCAAACCAAAACGTATATCATACAAAGGGGGACTAAAACGTATATCATACAAGAGGGACATTTAGTATTTTTTTCAATTTCCTCTTTATGATTTACGTTTTAGTTGGTTATTTAGCCAAGGTATTGGCTAAATAGCAAACTAAAACGTAAAACATAGTAAGGAAGTTGAAAAAAAGTTGAAAAAAAAACTAAGTGTCCCCCTTGGTAAGAAATACGTTTTAGTTTGCTGCATAGACGTTTCCATTTAGCCAATACCTACATATGACTGGCATGTACGAAAGGAGGAATTTTCTTCCACAAAAGACCATGCAAAGAGTCTGTTGGGACTCTGTTCTTTTTGGTTTCATCTCGCATGATAACAAGATGCCCACCGATTATGACGTACAGTCTGGTCCTCTGCTTGTACGTTTCTTTTGAACCACAGGTACGTGACCTGCATCATCTGCTTCGTGAACCCGTGATTGACTCAGAGAATGAAGGGCCTTTAGCTCTTCAATAACCCCCGGGCCCTCACAACTTTCTCAATGTGACATTTGATTTGGCAGGAAATGTTTTTAGTGGATAATTGGCTATCTCTATTTGTATGGCAATTGCATGGGAATCTTCTAAGCAAGCAGCTAAGAAATTTTATCAGCATAGTATCCCTAGTCACATATCAAAGATTTTATAGAATGGTTAAATGATTTGTAAGATTTCTGGTTTTTAATTTGTCTTATTATATAAATCAAACGTTTTAAAAGTCATGATATAAGAAATTTTTGTTTTGTTCAATCAGGTTAATTAAATTAGAAATTTAAAATAAAGACGTAATATAGACAAATCATTTTATGCTTTTAATAATTTAATTTCGTATAAAATGAAATAACTTAATTTTGTCACATTCCTCTAAACCTTTTAGGTTTCAAACTTAATAATTGACATTGCAACTATTGTCAAATTTTGATGCTTTTTAGAGTTCACATTAGAGGAAGACTCCTTTTTCCAATTGAAGATAATTCACTCCATAACTTTGGAATGTGACATTTGATTGGGTAGTAAATGGTTTTAGTTACAATGACTATCTCCATTTGTATGACAATTGCATGGGAATCTCCTAAGCAAGCATAAATAATTGAACCTCCAAATATATCCACATAGAAACAATACTCACATATCAAAACCTTTTTAAAGTCCACATTAGAGGAAGCTTCCCTTATCTAGGTAAGGCAATTGCATGGGAATCTTCTAAGCAAGCAGCTAAGAAATTTTATCAACGTAGTATCCCTAGTCACATATCAAAGATTTTATAGAATGGTTAAATGATTTGTAAGATTTCTGATTTTTAATTTGTTTTATTATATAAATCAAACGTTTTAAAAGTCATGATATAAGAAATTTTTGTTTTGTTCAATCAGGTTAATTAAATTAGAAATTTAAAATAAAGACGTAATATAGACAAATCATTTTATGCTTTTAATAATTTAATTTCGTATAAAATGAAATAACTTAATTTTGTCACATTCCTCTAAACCTTTTAGGTTTCAAACTTAATAATTGACATTGCAACTATTGTCAAATTTTGATGCTTTTTAGAGTTCACATTAGAGGAAGACTCCTTTTTCCAATTGAAGATAATTCACTCCATAACTTTGGAATGTGACATTTGATTGGGTAGTAAATGGTTTTAGTTACAATGACTATCTCCATTTGTATGACAATTGCATGGGAATCTCCTAAGCAAGCATAAATAATTGAACCTCCAAATATATCCACATAGAAACAATACTCACATATCAAAACCTTTTTAAAGTCCACATTAGAGGAAGCTTCCCTTATCTAGGTAAGGCAATTGCATGGGAATCTTCTAAGCAAGCAGCTAAGAAATTTTATCAACGTAGTATCCCTAGTCACATATCAAAGATTTTATAGAATGGTTAAATGATTTGTAAGATTTCTGATTTTTAATTTGTTTTATTATATAAATCAAACGTTTTAAAAGTCATGATATAAGAAATTTTTGTTTTGTTCAATCAGGTTAATTAAATTAGAAATTTAAAATAAAGACGTAATATAGACAAATCATTTTATGCTTTTAATAGTTTAATTTCGTATAGAATGAAATAACCTAATTTTGTCACATTCCTCTAAACCTTTTAAGTTTCAAACTTAACAATTGACATTGCAACTATTGTCAAATTTTGATGCTTTTTAGAGTTCACATTAGAGGAAGACTCCTTTTTCCAATCGAAGATAATTCACTCCACAACTTTGGAATGTGACATTTGGTTGGGTAGTAAATGGTTTTAGTTACAATGACTATCTCCATTTGTATGACAATTGCATGGGAATCTCCTAAGCAAGCATAAAGAATTGGACCTCCAAATATATCCACATAGAAACAATAGTCACATATCAAAACCTTTTTAAAGTCCACATTAGAGGAAGCTTCCCTTGTCTAGGTAGAGATAATTTGTTCCACCATTTCAACTAGCTATAAATTTCAATGCAGATACAATATAGTTGGCAAATTTATAAGATTTCTTTTTTTCTTTTCCTAGGGCCCTTATGGGTTGTATTGGACTACTAACTTAGTACTAAAACTTATTTTATTTGTTTGGTAGCCAAAGTGTTATGGATCTATGCCCTAAAATCATAACAACAACCTATGTATTAGATTTTTTTTTTCTTGTAGTGGAAATAATTGTAGTAGTCTTTTGAGCTCCTCCTCAACAAACATCAAAAATTTTATAATGATTCTCTCTATAATTCATCTTGCATGACGTGTTGGGTTGGCAATAGTGGATGGCCCTATATCTATAGGTGGTTTCTTCTTTGCTAAGTCATGACTTATTGTTGTAGTGGTTGACCTTATACTTGTGGCACTGGGTCACAGGGTCTTCACTAAAGGGGCAATACACTATCACATGTGTTCACATTGGGGGGTTTTAAATGGGCAAACAAAGTGGCAATATATTTCCTAAATAGGGGGAGGGGGTTTTTTTAGGGTGGGGTCGGGTTTATATAAGATAATGTGCATGGGGGGGTATTTGAGGGGTATTGGAAGGGGTGACAAAAAGGGAGTTTGAGGCAACATTTTTTGAAAATAGGGAGATTTTGTAGTATTCCATGAACGTACATGCTATGATTCTGGTTAATTAAGTGAATCTCATGTGCACTGGGTCCATAGGATAGGGCTTGGAGACTCTTTTTGAGTTTATTTAACAACATTCTTTGCTTGTATATCCATATCCTTTATTCCTACAATAGAAGGATATGCATTGAAAGTTATAATGTCATGGATATTTTGTGAATTGTAAGATGGATGCAATTTGTTCTCATTATCCTTGGCTTTAGCTTCCTCCATGACCCATATGTGTTTGGCCATGTTGGCAAGCTTTTTAAATACATTATACAATAATCTCTTATTCTTGCATTGTAATCATCTATTCAATTGGCCTAGTGATCTTTTACATGGGGCTCATTCCTAAAGTAGGCTCTAATGATTGGGCTAATCTTACTGATAGGATCAAACCTGTTGCTTTCTACATTCATTAGCTTCAAGGAATAGTTCAAAAGATATTAATATCATATCTAATATTCTATTTGAATTATCACAACATTCTTAATTATTAAACAACAACCTACATTACATAATTCAAAAATACCCTAGATTGATCCCAAGCCTAGATTGGGGTCTAGGGACGAGGAATCCTTGATAGCCTCTAGAAATCAGAGACATGGACCCTTGAAGCCTGATGCCTGACAAGGTTAAACTATAGAGTGAGGGTCTAAGGTCAGACATATCCATAGATTTTGGTTTTTTGAGTTCAAATAACCCCAATTCTTTTATCAAAAAAAATGTCTTTGAGTAAAGAAGTAGCACAAAATAGGCCTTTGTGAAATCCCAGTCCCTAAACTCTAATCCCCACTACTTCATTATTTCAACACACTTCATGGATCTAAAATTAGGGGTATCTAGGCTTGAAACTCTATGTAATGGACATGTACAACATTGGACCCTTTCTCTATATTTTAACCTTGTTAGGCATCAGGCTCCAAGGGTCCATGTCTCTAATTTCTAGAGGTTGTTAGGGATATCTCATTTTTGAACCCCTCTAGGACTAGGATCAATGTAAGGGATTTATGAGTTGTGTAACATGTAGTTTTTTGGTTTAACAACTAAGCATGTTTGATGATTCAAATAAAATATTATCCAGGGACTTAATATATTTTGACCCACATCATATAGTTTCCGAACTTATCATGTATACAATCGAAAGTAATTATGTTTGAAGAAAGAGTAGCTCCAATGAAGTACATATTCCTTAGTTACTATTCTCCATCCAAGCTGGTGTTTGGAGATAGACAAATAATAGATAGAGATCTAGGTTATATAGACCTAGATAAATTTCTAAAGAGGATGCCAAATCCAAATAGTAGGAGCTATTGGGCCACATCCTTAGTGAGGTCAAGGTTGACATGAGAAAAAACCTTCCCAATCTCCCTCCAATCTTCTAAATTAGTGTTGTCATGTGGTAAACACTATGACTCAACTAAGAGAATTTTTTATGGAGTTGTGGAAGAGGTAATAATAGACATGATGCTTGACTTAATCGAGAGAGTACTTGGTATTTATCAACATGATGACTATGCAAGGATGAATTTGGTCTCTAGAGACCAATATTACAAGAACTGTGAAGATCCCATGGACTATACCAATAATTATTTGTTGGATAAACCCAAGGAAAGGACAACAATAAGAGAAGTTGAAGACTATTCACTGAACTTTGTTATACATGGATGCAAGAGGAGTTTCATCCATGGATTCTCATGTGTACATAAAGACTAATATTTCCTAGAAAGAAATAAAAAATGGGGAAAAATCATAAGTGACATTATGCATACTTAGATGGTGAGGGTAAAAAATGAGCCAAAATTTTATATGACTTCTCATTTAGTATATTTGTTTGTAGCTCATGCTATCTTTTCAGGATTAAGAAGGAAAGACTCATTGAATGATATAAATATTAGGACATACAATAATTACCCCCAATTGACTCTAGAGAAGAGTAGAAATCACCAAAATTTTATCAATGATGGATTTCTATTTACAACAATCAAGTCATTGGAAGGAGATTTTGTAAAGAGGTTATAACAAAGGTGATGACTGAAGTTCAAAGGTTTGGGAGCCATTTCATTCACTTTAGAATCCTCACCTAGATTATAGTGAACAATGCACTATATCCTCAGATAATTCTCCAAGATACCCATCTATAAATTTGATCATGCTATAACTATGTAAACAAGTAGGCGATGCACACAAATGGATTTCCAATAAGCATAGCCATATTTTTAATTTCCACTTAGAGTGAGGACACATGGATGTATTTACATTGAAAATTTTAAAAGCATGGATATAGAACATTTGGAATGTTCTTTGAAACTTTTGAAGGTAGAAAGGACTAGATTTGATCCTATATATAAGATTAGCCCAATTGTTGGAGCATAATTTAAGCATGAGCTTCATGTGAAAGATCACATGGGGCCAATTGTGTAGATGATTACGATGTAAAAATAAGGGTCACTATCAAATGGACTTTAATATTTCCAACTTGTCTACAAACATATCAATCTTGTTTCTTTGTCTGTTGTTGGGACAAAATGTTTTTTTTTTTGCTCCTAGTTGCATATCTTTTCTTTGTTTGTTAAAGGGTTTCGGGGCCCCTTCAAAACCTGTTGTTACCTTAACAAAAAAAATATCAATCATAAAGGAGGCTAAAGATGAAGATAATGAGAATAAATTGGATCCTTCTTAGAATTCATAAAAGATCTATGAAATTACCATTTGTTTTGCAAATCTTTCAATTATAGAAATAGAGGATATAGATACATGAGAAAGGAATGTTGTTAGATGCAATAAAGTATGGTTCTCCAACACTTATCCTATGAACCTAGTGCCACAAGTAGAAGGTAAACCACAACAAAAATAGGCCACAATTTTAAAAAAGAAGAAACCACCTCTTATTGCAGGGTCGTATACTATTGTCAACCAGATAGGCCATGCAAGACTAGTTAAAGAGATAATACCCATTAACATTATGGGGGTTTCTAAAGGTAAAGGAGGAGGAGATAAAAATACTATTACCACTATTTCTACTTCAAGCAAAATAAAACCTATATTTCTACTAGTGCTGCTACTCCTATTGCCTAAAAGGTAACTAAATCATTTGAGGCCAAAGATAAAGGAAAGAAGGTGCCACTTGATATGCCTAGGACCTACAAGAGATTAAATAAAGGGCCTAGAAATGTTATTATTGAGTCATCCAAATAAGAAGAGGATGAATAACAAAGTCATATAAAGAAGAAGACAAGGATAGAATTTATCCCCCAACAAGATAAAGTGTATTCTCAATAGGACAATCCAAAGGTAACCACTTTAAAAGATTATTTGAAATCACATCACCAATCAAATTCTAGATGTTAAAGAGAAGAGAATAGAAGAAGAAATCCATCAAAATGATGCAGGAGCATCCTAGGATTCTTGGAAATCCTGTATCACACAAAAATATATTTGCTTTGGAAAATAATTGGTGTGTTTTGATCTTAGTTGATGAAGTGTTACTCTGTCAAAGATGAGTGTTGTTGCTCAGTCGCAATGTTGGTCGAGGGGCTCGGTTGCTAAAGAAAGGCCTAGCCGCTGAGGAACTTGACAACTCTGGTGCTCGGTGATACCTGTGGATCTCGATCATCATGTTTTCTCGGTGATTCCTAGCTTGCTTGACATATATTGGTTGCTGGCACTCGACAGTTTTGCTAACACTCGACAGTTTGGCTTGCTGACTGGTGTTCTGGCGGATCTGGGAGGCTGACTTGATGTATTTAATTTGTGTAGCGTGGCATTTAATTTGGATCTTTCATTGGGGATTGTGGGGAACTAAATCTGGGTTGTTGGTATCTCCTATGTTAGATTTTGTGGCTGACTTGTTGGTTGCCTCTTGTATTTAAGTAGTCTTATGTTCTTAGCTTAGGGCATGGGATCAGATTGGATGAGATCAGATCAGATCTGAGGATTTGAGTATTGGATTTGAGTTGTATGTTTTGGCAGAAGGTAAATGGCCTGATGCTTGCAGAAGATCTGTGATAGATCTTAGATTTATATCTTTGTATTTGTCGTAACCAGGAAGGCCTTACAACCCGCCATGTTGTAATAAATTGAATTTTGATTCCTATCTCTATTTTGTTGTTCTTCGTTGTGTTGTTATTTTGGCTGCATCAAGGTTTGGACTGTCCATTCTTAGATCCTCCATCCTTGACTGCATCAGGTGGTATCAGAGCTTGAGGTTCCTGAGTGTGTGGGTAGATCATTGAAGGTGAGGCAGTTTGCACCAGGACCTTGGGTTGGGAAGTTGGTTATTTGTTGTAAAGGGTTTTCAAAGATCTTGAAGATTCCTCTGAAGAAGAATAGCGAGATTACAGAAGAAGAACCTAAGGTGGAGACCAGTCTTGAATATTTCCAATATTTGTAGAAGAAGATGGGAGATTTGCAAGAGGAGTTGTAAAGAAAGAATGTGTCTAAAGAACACTGAGATAATGGTCAAGAGTCTGAAGAAGGTGATCATTTTGAAGAAGCTGTAGAAGATCTCATAGATCCAGAGGAGGCTAGGTTTCTGAGAGCTGTATCTAAAATTGGGAAAAGACCTAAGATCAAAGTTTCTATATTTTCTTGAAGCCTTAGGCCAGAAGAGTTGATCGATTGGATTAATGAGATGGATGAATACTTTGAGTATGAGGAAGTAGAAGATCCTGATAGAGTTTGGTTTGCAAAGACAAAGCTAAAAGTCCATGAAAACATATGGTGAAGAAAATTTCAATTGGAAAGAAGTTGAAGAGGTAAAGACAAGATCATCAGATGGAATTGAATGGTTTAAAAATTGAAGAAGAAATTCATTTTGGTGGATTATGAATTGGAGATGTTTAATAAGATGCAAGGTTTGAGGTAGGAAATCAAGTCGATGCAAGAGTATACTGAGGAGTTTTGCAGATTCCTGATTAGGACTGGTCATTTTAAAGCTAATAAAGAGAATGTTGCTAGGTATATATATGGCTTGAGACCTATTATACAAGAAGAGTTGCTTATTGTTCAGATGAAAACAATAGGAGATGCTTATCAGATGGCATTGAAGATTAAGGAGAATCTAAACAAGAAGTTTGAGAGAAGATAAAATAACAGAAACTGAGGTGGTAAGACTGGTGAAACAACT
Source organism: Thuja plicata (assembly GCA_018584345.1). Classification (NCBI taxonomy): domain Eukaryota; kingdom Viridiplantae; phylum Streptophyta; class Pinopsida; order Cupressales; family Cupressaceae; genus Thuja; species Thuja plicata. The sequence goes on along the minus strand of MU223181.1, from coordinate 1,086,728 downwards.
ACTGTGAGTGATATGGTAGAGAATCCTAAATAGTCTGATGAAGGATCTGGCAGTGGTCAAACCACTAAGAAATACAATGGTGGACAAAGAGGAAGATGGAGAAATAAGTTCGTGGGTACTTATTTTCAGTGTGGTGAGAAGGGTCATAGGTCTTTTCAATGTCCTAAAAGAAGAGTTACACTAACTACCAAGGAAGACACGGTGAATGTTGCAGAGAAAGGTGAAGTTATTATCACTAGGAGGTTGGCTGCATGTGTTAGTGAACCAGTGCAGAGAAGAAATTTGTTCAGAACCAGATGTAAGTGCAAGGACAATGTATGTGATGTCATAGTTGATGGTGGTAGTTATGAGAATTTTGTTTCAAAAGAGATGGTTAGTAAGTTGAATTTGGAAAGGAGGAAATATCCTAATCCTTATCAGATTAGTTGGATATAAGATGTGTCTAAGGTTAGGATTGAGGAGTAATGCCTTGTTAATTTTAAGATTGGATCTTATTATGATGAGATATTGTGTGATGTGATACTTATAGATTCTTTTCATCTATTTCTTGGTAGACCTTGGAAATATGACAGACATGTTATGTTTGATGGTCATGCTAACACCTATGTGGTAAGGTATGGTGGATCCAAGCATAAACTAATACCTTTGCAGGAAGCAGGGGCTAAAGGATGTGGAGTTATCAGATGTTGTCTAAGTGACAGTGAAAAACATCAGGACAAGAGAATTGATGAACCTATTCCTATGGGTGAAAGGAAGGAGACTTTGAAGGGAAAAGAGAATGACATCTCTGAGGAACTTACAGAGATTAAGAGGCATATGGAACTTCTGAAGAAGGTAGTGTAGAATATGATGACACTAGTGACATAGAGAGATGTAGATTATACTGAGTTGATTAGTAAGTCTGGTGAGAATGTGGTTCACCAAAATACTGATGGTATCAACAGTGTAGAGGATGGTCACAGCTAGCTGTTGTCAGTTGCAAACAGGAGAGATGATAAAAGTGCAAGGTAGATGAACTTGTGGAATGGCACATTGGACAAAGTGAAGACAACATGGAATGAAGGACAAGAGGAGATATGGGTTAAGAAAATATATGGCATACCTGTTCTGATTCCCCTAAGATGTTCATGATTTCCTTTATGGGAACATCTTATTTACCTAGGGTGTCTAATGCAGGAGCATCCTACGATTCTTGGCAATCCTGTATCACACAAAAATATATTTTGTTTGGAAAGTACTTGGTGTGTTTTGATCTTGTTTGGTGAAGTGTTACTCGGTCGAAGATGAGTGATGTTGCTCGGTCACAGTATTGGCCGAGGGTCTTGGTCATTGAAGAAAGGCTTGTTCACTAAGGAACTCGACAACTCTGGTGCTTGGCAATACCTTTGGAGCTTGGTCATCGTGTTTTCTCAGTGATGCCTAGCTTGCTAGCACTCAGCAGTTTTGCTGACACTCAGTAGTTTGTCTTTTCGACTGGTGTTCTGGTTGATCTGGGAGGCTGACTTGATGCATTTAATTTGTGTAGCATGGCATTTAATTTGGATCTTTCATTGGGGATTGTGGAGACCTAAATCTGGGTCATTGGTATCTCTTATGTTAGATTTTGTGGCTGACTTGTTGGTTGCCTCTTGTATTTAAGTAGTGTTATGTTCTTATCTTAGAGCATGTGATTAGATGGGATGAGATCAGATCAGATATGATGGTCTAAGTATTGGATCTGAGTTGTATCTTTGGGTAGAATGTAAATGGCTTGATGCTTGCAAAATATTTATGACAGATCTTAGATTTATATCTTTGTATTGGTCGTAATTGGGAAGGCCTTACACCCCGACATGTTGCAATAAATTGAATGGTGATTCCTATCTCTATTTTTTGTACTTCATTGTGTTGTTGTTTTGGCTGCATCAGGGTTTGGACTATCCATTCTTGGATTCCCCATCCTCTTAACTGCATCAAAAAATAATCAGTAGGATGGACAAGTTCTTGAAGAAATTGATAAAGAAGATGGCACAATTGAAGAAGATGAAAAAGAAAGTAGAGATAGTGAGGAAGTACTAAATAAAATTATTAGTGAAGAATGGAAAGATGAAGAACAATACAAAGAAAAAAATAAGGAAGAACACAAAGATCAACAAGAACAAGAGGCCCCTAGGAGTCAATAACAACAAGAAGAAATTCAAAAGGAGCATCACAGATATTGAATCTAAAGAGGAAATGCCTAAAACTCATGAGGAGAAGCAACAATAGGGAATAAAAGAGAAAGAAGAAGAAATTTTTAAAGAATAGGATAAAAATACCTTCAAATAACCAAAGAATTTTTTAGGTATTGCCCATGGGCAAGAACCTATTTGGTTAACCCAAAAAATAGAAAAAATGCAAAGAATCTATAAGAAATAAAAGAGGAAGACTTTGCAATGTTGGAGAAGACCTTCAAGACACTTGAATAAAACAAGAAGAAAGATATGTGTACAATCATTGATGCACAAGGAAATCATATATTAAAAATAGTTTTCCCTCTTGACAAGATGGAAGATGAAATGAAAATACAAGATTTTGAAATGAAAGAAATTGAAATTGAGGTCCAAACAATAGAGGGTGAGAACCATTTGTTGCAACAAGAAATGTTAGTTATATATTCAAAGGGATGCAAAAGGATAAGAACAAAAAATATTGGTGTAATTTGTTAGGGATTTTTCTTGTAGAATCATAATACAACATTGATGCTTGACTCTTAGATTCCCAATTCTTGACTCTTGCAAGTAAAATTCTAATTAATGAGGATTAATCCTCCTTCTTATTTGATCTCCACAGGCTCAAGCGGGTGTACCTTCTATACATTACTTCTTTTCAGTAACTATAACAATGGATTAAGGGTTACATTGATTTGCCTATTGCCTTTTACTACAACAACTGATAGCACATCCTAAAAGTGACTATGATCAGTTTAGCACAGAGCTTAATAAGCCATTCCATGAAATTGAAAATAGAAAATAATAGTGTAACAAGGATTCTCATCCTTCTTCTTTTTAGATTTCTTGACTTATGAATGTTAACCTAATATTTCTTCAAGGAATCAACAAATTAGATTGTATTATTTAATACAACAGATTAATCATATATGTTCTTGATGAAATAAAAGTAAAATATTGTTTATATTTGTGATTGATGATGATAACTGCTTACAAAACCTGGACCAGTGCCTAATCCCGGGCAGAGAGTCAAATGAAATATATATTAATAGAGACAAATCAATAGAAACACATGTGAAGCCCATATAGAGTGCCTTATAGTCTATCTTTTTATTCTCACATCCATGTATCAAATTCTCATGCTTATATTTAACCCTCTGGAACTATTTATAAGACTTACTCCTTCCTTGAAAGAAACTTACAAACAATTGCATAGTTACCTTATAACTAGTATATTTAAGATGCCTTACAAATTAAAAATACAAGAGAATAAACATAAATACAAGAAGACACCATAGAAGTGAAACAGGGAACCCCAATGTATTTTATTAATAAACTTCTGTTTCAATACATTCAGAAAGACTAAAAGCTTGAAAGCTAGACAAAAATGAGAAGTCTGCCTCGTAGTTTTATAATCACCACACTTGACAATATATTACATCTTACTATATAGAGAGCACTAGCCATCTTGGAATTCTTAAAGATTAAGGATGCATCAAGTTTTGGATGGCTAGGCTAAACCTAAAACTAAAAAGAGCTAGAAGACAAAAATACAATTATACCTTCAGGCAGTGGAAGGTCACTTGATTAGAAGATCTGATATGATTCCAAATCTTTAATAGCTAGCAACCTTTTCCACAGATATTCTGGATAACATCTTAAAGATATTGTGAGACCTAGCGATTGCCAATACAGGATAACTTACACTAGTCTTGTTGATGGTTATCCTCCCTGTGTTCATTGATAAGGTGTCAGGTGTTACTTTACTCCTCATCCAATACATCTAGGTAAATGGTTGCATACTTTTTCTTCTTGTGCTTTCTGATGAAATCCCATTGTGCAACCTCTACCTCTGAAGGCCTATTAAAGTCTTGAATACTTTGTAGTTGTGCCTTCTGCTTATCCCATCTAGCATCTATGATGACCTTGACCTCTGTTAAAAAATTTATAAAGTTTGTCTCTACTTTAAAATCTTTGTTTAAGGTCTTATTGAACCTATCCATATCCAAAGAAATATTATCTATTATACATGTCTCTTTAACATGCAATAAAGTGTCAAATTCATTCCTCCACTCTCCCACTGCTTTAATCTTATTATCTTCTCCCTTTATTGGAGGAATAAATCTATTGTAGTCTGGGCCAAACATATTGATCCTTGCATGTATCTGATTTTCTTTGCCTTTAAATAAAGACAATGTAGCTCCTATTTGCTCAATTTCTTCTCCCACCTAACAGACACTCTTAGGGAGATCTATCCTATGTGGTGCAATTCTCCCAACCTTTCAAATAGTGATTCCCTTCCTGACCAAGTTCCAAAATAAGGATTCAGGGTTGTAATATGATTTTTGACCTCTATCTCTAGGTTAGGTAACCTTCTATAAGCATTATGCACCAGGTCAAACTTACCTTTCAGGACATCTATCCTGTGTTGCAGGATTTTCCATAATGCTTCTAGAGCTACTTTGTTCTGATCTTTTTCCACTTGCTCTGTTTCAATTATAACATCTTTTGTGGTCTCAGTTTGAGCATCTACAACCTCCTTGGGTGGAGCAGGGATAGCCTTGGGGGATTCTTGTAGATTCTTGTTCAAATCCTCTATTTGCTCTTCTAGTGAATTGATCTTAATCAAGCACTTTTCTCTATCTTTCACCACAACACTTGATTCATCAAAAATATTTTGGTATCTCTTGGATATTTGTCATTGATGACAACATATAATACATAGTAGCAATTTTGTATGTACTTATGAAAAGTGGGTAAGAGCCTGAGATATCTCCAAATCACCAGTATTATGGATAGACCAAATGATCTTATCCCTATCCATATTTTCTTGCACACTGATTAGTAATGGATTTTGTGTCTTGGGTGCTAGAGACCACATTGCCAGAGTTTGGGATCATGGATCATAGCCACATCCCTTAATCATCTCCCCAATTTGCATTTCAGAAGATAGATTTGCATCTGGTTGCCTCCTGATTTGAACAATTATGAAGGTTGAGACAAGATCCTAACCAGGCACAAGCAACATCCCACTAGATTTGACTAGTTTCCTAGCCTCCTCAGGTGTTATCTTCTCTGTTTTAGGATCATATGCTTGCAGGGCTTGCAAAGCCTTGTTGGAGATTTGATTCTGAGCAGTTGATTGATTGTATGTTTGTCATTGATGACAACATATAATACATAGTAGCAATTTTGTATGTACTTATCAGAATGATGACACGAAGACTTGCATGGTTAGATACATGTTTTTGACATGTTTATGATGTTATGTTCATACACATAGATCTAGATATGATGTTTCAGTCAAGTTATGTAACTTTTTTATTTGCAGTTACAGTTCTGGAAGTGTAACTGTTTAGGGCCAATGTATATCATGTGTTTCTTGAGTTGCGCCTATCTTCAGTATATGTGTGTGTATATTCATGATTAGTTATGAGTTGATGATATTAATCTAAAGGTGCCAAACGTGTTTCAAGAAGATTGCAAAGTTAGAGTTAATTTGGTGAGGCTGACTTAGTGAAGCGTCACGTCTATTCAGTTTATACTTGTGTGGTTGTAATAATGCTTGCGTGCTTAGTAGAGCCGACAAGGATGTTATGAAGAGTTGTCTTACAGGTCCCATGATCTCATACTTTGAGGAAGATACTTATAGGAAGTCAAATGTGACACGCTAAGTGTGAATGATACAAAAAGAGAAGAAAGATGTACAGAGCAGATTATCAGAGTTGGTTCATTCATCAAGAGTCTATGTGAAGAAGAAGTAAAAGATTGTAATACACTAGAACTAATCAAGATAGCAGGTCTAATCTACAGTTCATCATCAGATATAGTGCATATCTATTATACAGAAGGTTGTAGCCTTCACCATCAAGCAGTGAGCTTTTGGACAGTGAGTCCACCACCCCTAACAGGGTTATTTGTAAAAGACTCCTAACACGGTCTGACCCTTAACCAGGTCACTATACTTATTGCATTGTAAAGTACAACTCCTAATAGGGTTGAGATATCTTCTAACAGGGATTACTATAAACAAGTATAGTTCATTGTGGGTGCTAATTCCCATCGCGGTTTTTACCATTGGTTTCCCCATAATCAAATTGTGTGTTGTGTACTGTGTTATCTGATTAAGCATTTAATTTGTTGTATTCTGAAGTTAAAGAAGGAAAATAATTAAATTTATTGATAACTGATTCACCCCCCCCTCTCAGTTATCCTTTGGGACTATTCTAACAAGCCTCACTTGGTACTATGTCACCCTCTGTCAATTGCAGCTGTGATCCTACTTCTTCCTGTTTCATCTAAATTAAGAAATTTGTGACTCCTCTGTCTTGATGAAAGCATCATCATTCAACAATTCTTCTTGGTGAAGCTCTCTTTCATCTTGATAGAGTAGAAGGGGCAATTCAACTTCTTCTTCTGCATCCTTCTTTACTTTCTTTCCTTATCTAATGGTCTTTCTGAGTTGGTGATCATATGGCCTATTACCAGCAATCAGGGCACTTATTCTATCTTTCTTCTTTTCCTGTGCCTTGGCATGAGAAGGCTCCCCTGATTCTATTCTCTAATTTTTTCTTGGGGGCTCATCAATCACCTCAGTATCAGGCACCTTTGTAAAGTCTACCTCTATAGTCTTCTCTGTGGAGGGTGGCTGATCCATGGGAGGAGGGCTATGAATTGAATATCCTCCCTCAGTATCTTCTTCATATTCTTAAGAAGAGTGCTTCTTAGGGCCTCTTTCTTTGTCTTCAATCAGTCATTCAAGATGATTGTACAATGTGCTGAAAGACTCCATCAGTTTATCAAGTCTATGCAAGTAGGGCACTTCTAGAAAGAAACTTCCAAAGGGGATCCCCTTTTTCTTCAACTTATTCTCTAGGCCCATCAACTCTTGGTATTTATCTTCCCTCCTTGCTACTTCTTCATCTTCCAAGATGTTTCTTAGCAAGTCTTCTTCCACACACTCCTCATGCTCCTTGATATTAGTTATAGTTTGAGTTAGCAACTTTTTTGCACTTTTGATGAAACCTTCTGGATCTATGTACCTATACAAGGCCACATTCATTCTTTAATGTCCCAACCATTTATTCATTAAATCCATGGCTCTCTTCCCAATGGTGAAGTTGTAAACCTTAAACTTCTTGGGTGTGAATGCACCCTTCCGGTGGGGAGACAAGTGCTCTTTATCAGTCCACATCAAATTCCAGATAAATTATATCACACCTATTCTTGGTGGCACATAGTGTGGGAGTATATGCAGTGGATGGGAGCATCCATAAACCCTAATTAAAGTAAAGGTCTTCTCATAGTAAAAATCTCCCTAGTTATGGTCTCCTATCCATTTATCCACAAATTGACAAGGCATGAGAAGTTGCCGCACCTTGATGGGAAATCTTGTCATGTTTACACCTATCAGGCCTAAAATTGGACACGCAATCTAGTTCTGGAATCCAAAAAAAACATTTTCATTGGAAGTGTAATTCCAAACCCTAAGCCAAAGTTGAACAGGGTTTGGTTGACCACAAAACTGCATCCTTGGTCTCAAATTTTGCATCAAAAGAGAGTAATTCAAGAACTTGGGGTTGGCTTGATTTTGGATATCTATAAACCCTTGGTGCATTTGGTCAATGACATTTTGAATGTAGTCAAATTCAGTGTTGGCATGAGAATTTTGGAGGTCCAAGATAATCATCAAAAGATCTGCAAATAACCTTCATTTCCCCCATCTACCCCTAAAACCCTACTTAATCCATAAGCAATGTACTTCATATAGAATCTTGGGTCCTTGTAAAAATAGGGCGTAGTAGAATTTGGTATGGAAACTATGTAATTTCTATTTGATTTAGGGACATGACTCTTGATCAATCTGCTGACGATGGTGGCTTCCTTGACATACCTAATCTGCAACTTGGTCAAATTGATCTTAGTGGACCAAGGATGATAAATGTCAAAGGCCTTCATGAAATATGCCCTATCCAAAGTAACTAGGGCTATTCCATCACTCTTCTTGATAGTCTTGGAAAGAGTATCATACCTTCTAGCTAATTCAATGAACAAATCTCTATCTACAAAGATGTCTAGGACCATCAAATTTGCTAACCTTGATGTCCATGGGTTTTAAATAGGGATTGAATTTTCCTTATTATTGTAAAAGTAATTAAAAAGATGATAACCAGAAACCTCGGGAGTCCTAGGATCTCTACAATTTTCCATATCATCAAAGAGGAATTCATCATTTACCTTTTGTCCTTGGTTTGTTCCAGGTAACAGAGATAAAAATTCTTTAGAGTAGTTCCTTTTACCTTTCTGGTCCTCTGTATCCTCACTTCTTCCACTAGTTGAGGCCTCACTTGGTGCTGCTTGACTCATTTTGTTGGTTTCTAAAAATTCCTCAGAATAGCTCTTCTCATTGATACAGGTTCTCCCTTGCAAATAACTCTGAAATTCAAACAATTATTCAAAGCTTGAAGTTACAAGCTCAGAGATATGTCTTGTTGCAGGGTTATTTATATTGAAAAAATAGGGATGGGATATTGTTGTTATGCTTGGACAAAGGGCAATCTGAAGAGATTCTGAAAGAGATGCATGCTGGGATGTGTGGAGGACACTATTCAGCTAGATCAACATCTCATAAGATCCTAAGGGTTGGTTATTATTGGCGTTGTTTATTTAAAGATGCTCATTCCTTTGTCAGGAAGTGTGAACCATGTCAGAGATTCTCCAACAAAATGAAGTTTTCAGGTGCCCTATTATTAAATCCCATAGTGGCAGAGGCCCCTTTTGCAATGTGGGGAATGAAATTTATTGGAGAATTTGTTGAGAAATTAATTGGGGGACATAGTTGGATTTTTTTTGGTCACTGATTATTTTACCAAATGGGTTGAGGCAATTCTAACCAAGAAGGCTACAAGCTTAGTGGTCATTGAATTTTTAATGAATAATGTGATTACTAGGTTTGGTGTTCCATTCAAGTTAGTGATGGATAATTATATGTGCTTTAGATCTAATGAATTTGTTGATTTCTATTCTAATATGGGAATCGTTATTTCATATTCACCCCCTACCATCTACAGGAAAATGGGCAAGCAAAATCAACTAACAAGAGTATTCTACAAATTTTGAAAAATACCCTACAAAACAACAAGAGAGCCTGGCATGCAAAGTTGAAACTTGTATTATGGGTAGATAGAATCACTGTGAAGAAGGACACAAGGAAATATCCCTTTGAATTAGTATATGGTGTTTAGTCTAGAATGCCTGTGAATAATTTGCTTCCAGTTTATAAGTTCATCCAAGATGAGGAGCTAAAAATCCATGAGCCAATGCAAGAAAGAATGGTATAGCTAGTAGAGTTGGATGAAATAAGAAGAGACAATCAAAAAGAGATTGTCAAGTTACAAAAAAAAATGAAATACCTTTTTGAAAAGAGAGCAAGTGATAGGAATTTCCATCCTAATGATCTGGTTCTTCAATGGAATGCAAGAGTTGAGGACAAAGGAAAATATAAAAAAATTGAGTCCTTATGGCTAGGCCCCTTTGTCATTCATCAAAATTTTGGAAAGGATTTATATCTATTAAATAATATGGATGGAGAGGTACTTGAATTTTTAGTGCATGGACAATTTTTGAAACTTTTTTCAATTAGTTCTGCCTTCCATGCACAATAGCTTTGTATTTTATGTATAGGGGTGTTTGCTTTCTGTTGTGTGTTTCCTTCTAGTTGTGTGTTTTCTTTTTCCATAGGGTAGAGTGGTTGTGGTCTGCCTGCCATAGATCTATTGTTCTTGCTATGAACTTGCATTCAAGCATCCTTAGTGAGAGCCACTGTTGGATATATTTCTAACATTCTGAGCCTTGATATAAATTTTTGGTTCCCAATCTAAAATTTCACTTAAGTGTCAAGATTTGTTCCAATGTACCCTTAAATTTTCCTGCAAATGTCTATAATTTGATCAATGCAAATCAAAATGGTGTAAAACCCTAAATCCTAGGTCATTTGTGCCCTTGTTGTGCAAAAACCCTAGTTCCTCATAGCCGTGTTTTATTTTGAAGTTACTTTTGTCAAAGTAACTTAAGTGATTTATTTGTCATGTTATTTTAAAGTCTTTGCCTTTATCTCTTGATCTCACAAACAAGATCAAATATTCCAAATCATTTGGAGACTTAGCATAAGCTTTAGTTGTGTAGTCTCAAGAAGAAAATAATATTCTTTAAGTCATTCAAAGACTTAGCAACATCGGTTGATCTTGGTTTAATCATGTGGTTGGAACATAATCATGAGATGATTATGAAGATGGATCAAAGTTTCAGACACTTAGCGAAAGTTGTGGATTAAGATTTGATCATGTGGATAATGCCTGATCTCATAATTAAACTCAAGTTACAATAATTACTTAGCGACTTACAGATTTCCTCAGTTGCGTAATCTCTTAATACACCCGAGGTTAAGACAAAGTTCATTTTTTCTTTGTCACGTAATCTACATGTGAAATTAGAGTTAAGTAAGAGGTTTAGCGATTAAGAGATAGACGTTGATCTTGTTATATCTTTGATTTGATCATGTGGCTTGCGCTTGATCTCCAAATAAACTTGAGTTAGTAAATTATCTGGTGACTTAGAATTCATTCAGCTGTGCAATCTCACAAACTTACCAAGGTAAAAGCATGGTTATTTCTTTTGCTTAGTCACAAGATCCCTAAATGCAGGAAGGGTTAACTAAATTCTCATGAGATTAAGCAAGGACTATAGATGCTTGATTGATCCTGTAGATAGCATTTAGTCACAGAAGGAAATAGCAATTAAGTAATAAGTCTCAAGATTCAGCGCAAACCATCAGATTAAAAAGAAATCAATGGTTGCCATGTGATCTTGGAAGGTTTTGATGAGGTACAAAAATCTTGTGAGACTTAATGCTAACCATTGATTGAGATAAGATCTAAGGGCTAGAGTGAAATATCTAAATAGAACCCAAGTTAAAGAAATATTTCAGCGACTTTGAGTTTCCTCAGTTGCTAAATCTATAGAAGAACCATTGTTAGTTATGGTTAAGTCAAGGCCAAGCCAAGTTGATGAGATTAAATCTGGACTGTAGATTAAGATTAAATCTTGTGGCTAGCTTTGAATCACTAAATAAATTCAATAAGTCATAAGGAATTCAATGATCAAGAGATAGAATGTTCAGATTGAGACACGTGTATCAATGGTTAAGGAGATCTATGGCGTGCATGAAATCTCAAAATAAACCCAAGGTTGAGCTAAACTCTCAGTGACTCAGAGATAGCCTTTAGTCACGTGATCTTGTAATAGACTAGAGTTAAAGATAAATACTGAGAGATTCAGCACAAGCTATCAGATCAAAATGAGATCAAGGGCAGTCACATAATCTCGAAACAAATTATGAAAGTACAAAGTAATTCAGAGATTCAGCGCAAGGCGTTGATTTTAAAATGATCAGGTGGTCAGTGTGAAGTCTCTAGATAAACTAAAGGTAAATTTAAATGATCCGTGACTTAGAGTTTACTCAGTCCTGTGATCTCCAGATAGACTTAGGGTTAAAATAAGGTTATGCATTTGCCTTAGTCACAAAGTCTCAGAATGAAATTAAAGTCAAGCTAATTGTTTGGCAACTTGGAGATAATCGTTGATTAAGAAGGTGATCCTGTGGTGGGTGTTGAATCTCAACTTGGAGATAACATAGTCACGCGATCTTAGAATACAAGTTTCTCCTTTTCCTTGGATTCACTACCCACTGAGTATCTCCTTGATGACCTAGAGATAGATTCTAAGGATCCTATAAGTCCCTTCAACAAACCCTTCTTTGAACCACAACCATCCCCTAAGATCACAATCTTTCAACTACTTACACCCCTTGACCCAATCTCCTTACAAGTAGGTGATGGATACAAATAATGGGATCTAAACTTAGGAATGGTTGGAATTGAATCCCATTTTCTTCTTATACTCAACACAACCCATCTTGGATACTCAATCCCTCTAAAGTGACTTAGGAACAAACAATGCCGATTAGACCTAGTGAACAAGGCGTAATTGCTAGTAGGTTTGGTTTTCAAGTTTATGGGACCTAACTCTACAATTTCACAAAAGGAACCCCTAATTGGATAACCTTTTTAGATACCCATTAAGGGTCCCCATTAACACCCCTAATCATTGGTTTTGACTCCCACGACAAGGGTATTGTCCTTCATAGGGTTAATTAGGCTAATAGGCCTAATTAGGGCAAATTTACAAAGAAAACCTATACAAATGAAACTTTCCAAAACTATCAATACTTTAGGAACTTAAATGGACATCCAAAATCACACAATCTACCATTATTTTTCTCTTATCCACTCCACCCATTCTACTGCAACCCAATTTGCAGACATAGTCATGTCAAGCACATAGAGATGCTCCCCTAAGACATCAAAATTTTGGCACTTCTCTTATCCTTCCTGTTCCAAATCAATTTGATCTTATATTACAATATCATAACTTGGATTTCACCTAGGAACATTGAATTTTCATGGTGAAATCTCAAGTTAGAGATATTTGTTTGAGAAACCCTAGGTAAGGATTAAATTCAGAACTAGTCACAGTAAAATTCTTATAGAATGCACCACACTTCACCAATTTGGATAAAAAAAAATGAATTAGATTCATCCTACACCCGAAAATGAAATCATGAAACTAGTCTTTCAAAATCAATCACATATTACACATGCCAATCGTACAAACATAGAAATAAGCAAGAAAAAATCAAGAAACTTTATTATTTTGATCACCAATCTTCTCTGACCTGTACATCCTTGATCCAAAAGGATTAAAAGTCAATTTTTGAACCTTCTCAACCACCCTTAAATAATTTTTGAACTTACTTGACCATTGAGGCCACTTAACAAGAATTTTGCAAAAAGTTGCTACAAAGTTGCAAAAGTTGCAGAGCAACTTTTTATGCAACTTTTACAATTTTGACAATTTCTACCCTATTGTGCCTCTAAGTACTAAGATGCTCTTATAATGACTAAATAAAGTCATTTTATATCCAATAGGACCTATTATTTTCATCACATCATGTTTCTTTTCTTTTAGATCTCCTTTACATCTTTTTAGCCCATTGGGCCCAAATGCCTAAAGGCCATTTTGGCCCAACTATTGAATCTATACTTAGGCTTATATTCATGCCCTTATTACATTAAAGACCCATAGGGTCTGATACTCTTCCTAAAAATCTAATTGAAAACAAAAATAATTAGCCCCTAAGAACTAAGCCTTGGTGCTCCTGCACCATTCAGGGGGCCTCTCTCTCTCTCTCTCTCTCTCTCTCTCTCTCTCTCTCTCTCTCTCTCTCTCTCTCTCTCTATTTTGGGGGGCTTCTTATTTTTGGGGGGAGATCTCTATGTACATGGGTACCTAACATGGAATCATTTTTTGGGACCCATTCTTTCACCCACCTAAGGTACACTTAATGGGGGTGTTAGTGTAGGTTTTTTATTTTCCTTATGTTAGGAGGTATTTATTTTACCTACACACATTTTTACTAAATATTTCTTAGGCTATTAGGAGTGGTTAATATGAGGACACATGGAAAAACCATCTTTTGGCTTGTTTTACCACCTCACATAACCACTATTCTATCATTTCCTAAGTAGGTTATGGGGTAGTTGGGTTTCTCACCCTCTTTTGGCTTTATTAGCCACCTTTATAACTCATTTTTATATTTTCATATTAAGAGGTTATGCCACTTGTTTTGCATTTACCAAGAAGGTAAAACCTCCCACTTTTATGGGGAATAGGAGTTAATTCACCCCTTGGATGTATATGATATTATTTTTCTATATAATAAGCACTATACTCTCACCTTCACTAGTTGAGTGATAGTTCGGTGAGAGTCTTCTCCAAATTCTCTTGTCTCTATTTTTCACTCATTTCATATTTCTCTTCATTCAGCTATTTTGATCTTCAATCATCTATTTCTTGGAGATTGCATGTGATCTACAGACAACATCATATCCTGTCTTGGTTCTCGCTTCTTGAAAAATCTAACAGTGGGGTGGTATTAAAATAAGACATGATGTTAGGTGATATTGGGATGGAAAAAAGGGGATTAGAAGAGATTAGATGATGATTTATATTAGATTGTTGGACAAGATGGAAGATTGGTAGATTAAGGCTCAAATTTTAGATTTGATTAAGCTCAAATCTGGGATAAGATGATTAAATTTAATGAAGGATATTATTTCTAGGAGATTGGTTTAGGATATGGTTGATGTAGGATTTATAAGATGAAAGTTAATTATAATTAGGAAAGTGATTTGGATTATGAATTAGATTAGAAGACTATATATGGATGGGTATTTGATTGAGATAGTAGATTAAATGTAATGTGATGCTATATTGGAAGAAATAATTGATGAAAAAATGTGATGAGGATAAAAAAAATGAATATATTGAATTTGACTTTGTGATAATGTTTGGAATAGGAGACTTTGAGATTGATTTTAGATGCAGATGGAAATTTTAAAAAGGGGACGATGGATTAAAGGTTGATTAAAAATTTTATATTTTGATTTGGAAGAGGGGATAAAATTTAGGATGATATATTAGAAATAGATCGTTCTTTTAGAAGAATGGACTTAAGGATGAAGTTAAGAGATGAAGTGGGATTTAGATTCAAGAAGGAATGGATGGATGAAGTGTATGCACCCTAAAATGGTCACCTATACTTTGGGCCCCATTTATCATTTTATCAAATTTCTGATTTCTGAATCAATGCTTTGGAACATTTTCAATTCAAATCAATTTCCTTGATCAAATTGTAATTTATTCAATTATTCAATTATTTCGATATTTTCTAAGGTTTGATCATTTTTATTTAATTAAAAGATTTAATCTCTCTTTTAATTAAATAATATTCCTCTTATTTAATTAAAAGAATTAATCTCCCTTTTAATTAAATTCCTCTTATTTAATTAAATTCAATTCCTCCCATTTAATTAAATAAAATTCGTCTAATTTATTTAATTGAAAGAAAACCCCTCTTTTAATTAAATAAATAAAAATCCCCACTTAAAGCACTTTATTTGTTGAAAAAGGAAATGAATTAAATTAAAAATTAAATAAAAATCCCTTTTTCATCACATCTTCCTAAGTGGTGGGTTTTTGCCTCTTAATCGTAGCCTTTGATTTTTGCCTCTTAATCTCAATCGTTCACTTTCCTTTAAAAGGAGACCTCTCCTTCTCATTTTCATATTAG
>MU223181.1:1015072-1028022 GCA_018584345.1 Thuja plicata | reverse complement strand
CCATTGTGGAATCACAATTACCTCATCTAATGTTACATCTAGAATTTGAGACTTCTTCTTCAGAACTTTCTTTTTCTTCAACTCTGGTGAACTTATGCTCGGCTGCATAATACCTTTTCCTGTGACAGTGTTAATGTCCATTGCCTCTTTTAATTC
This sequence comes from Thuja plicata, assembly GCA_018584345.1. Taxonomy (NCBI): domain Eukaryota; kingdom Viridiplantae; phylum Streptophyta; class Pinopsida; order Cupressales; family Cupressaceae; genus Thuja; species Thuja plicata. The sequence goes on along the minus strand of MU223181.1, from coordinate 1,027,866 downwards.
TTTCAGTATTGTCTGTGGATTAGGCATACCTCCAATTTTAGGACCTGTGGGAGTGGATGATGCAGAGTGTGGTAGATCAACCAACACTTGCACTGCCTCTTCTTCCTTAGGCTTATCAACAGTATCCTTCATCACTACACTATCTAAAACTATTTTGACAACCTCTAAAATAGGTGGATTCTGTGAAGTTACCTCTTGTGCATTTGTTTGCTATTTCTCTTCACCTTTCTGATCATTGACAACTTCAATTGGCTCATCAGATGTTGTGGTCTTTCCTTCTTCAATATCAGTTGCCTTAATAGGCGAATCAATGTATGTACCACTCGACATATCTTGTTCCTCGATATTCAAATTGCTTGGATCATCAACTAATAAATCCATCAGACTGTCTGTAGTCAGATCAATAGAATTTGTTGAGTCTAATGCATCTTTGGTCTTGTCCTATTGTGTAGCAATCTAGCCTTGAGTTATCTGTGGCTCAGGGGTAGTCTCCACTTCTTTTGCCTTTTGATCAGATGTCCTAACATCAGATTTCTTGTCTTTTGGAACTATCAGTACAAAGATTTCCTTCCAAATCCTTGTACTTTGCTGTACTAATTCTTCAATATCATTTTTCAAAACAACATAACCTCTAAGCTTAGGAACAAACCTATTCTTGTATTCCTCAATGAATTTGGCTCTTTGTTTTGAAGTTAACTCAGGTATTACCTTGGCTAAAGTTCCTTCCTTGATTTGTCTTTATGTGGTAAGTGCAAACTCCCATTTGCTTGACAGAAACTCATACAATTCATTCGGCACATGGTTTCCTATCTCCGTGGGAGTTAACTTGAAAGTACTCATCATATCCAAAAGTGCTTCTTGAACTTTGTGCTTATCCACATTATTCAATTTATCATACTTAATGAACTTGATAGTTGCTAACCCTGTTGAATTCCTCAAAGTGTCACATACCTCATCAATACTAGCTGGTTTCTTAAATTGTGTTGTAGGTATGTTACCGGGTTCATCAATTTCAGTCTTTTCATCATCACTATCTGTCCCCAATTGTAGTTTCCTTCTAGGTCTTTTTGTTGGTTTACTCGGCTCAGCCTTAGGAGCAATTTTAGCTTCCTTTCCAGAACTACTTTCTCCAACCTTCCTCTTTCCACATACTTTTGTTTGTACTTCTATTGGAGAAGTAACAGTAGATGCTCTAGTCCTCGGACGATTAGCTGTAGGAGGTGTAACCTTAGGTTTAGCTTTGCTCGGCTTGGTTACTATGAAAATTGATGGTCTTTTACTCTTAGCTTTCTTAGTGATCTCCTCAGATGCACTCACTTCCTCTTCTATAGACATATCCTCACCTTGTCCTATGGGCAGGCCTAAAGGTGCATCCTCATGTTCTTCATCACTACCTAAACCAACCATTTTATTCAGATTTTTCACAATTTTCTTTCTTTTCCTCTCCATAGTTCCCTTTGTTAAACTTCTTGAAATTTTTACTTTGGCTTCATCAAAATTTCCAAACCTTTCTGCTTTAGTATCAATCGCCTCGGCTAGGAGTGCAATGATGGCAGCTGATGCTTCATCAATGTTAATTTCATATGGAAATGGTTCTAAGCATGTTACCTTGGGTGTCACAGCCTGGATATATGTGTTATCCGTATCAACTAGAAAAAAAAATTCTTCATAGTGCTTCTCCACTAGTGATCTAGGAATCCCAGTTCTTAATCTCATTCTCTTCTTAAATTCCACAAAATAGCTCCCCATTATGCTATTGAAATTAATTCCTAGTTTCTCAATACATTCACTAATCTGAACTGTAATGGGTCTATCCTTTTTCCAAACAATATTTCCCAATGTAGGAAATGTATCCTGAATGTTGAAAAATATACAAACTAGTAAGGAACCAAACTTACATGATCAGCTTTTATCCTTTCTGATTGATGCTAGGTTCTCGGCTAATTGTGTCTTCTGTAACTCGGCAAGATCATTTGTATGATTCTTCTTAAAAATTTTCCATGCCTGGTCAATGGCTATATAAGGAACACTATCCAATCTACTCAACTGATAGAACTTATGTGCTATTACTCTTACTCCAAAATCAAGTTCTAGGTCTTTAATTGTAGAGATAGTCATACCTCTGTTGTTCCATATGGCTCCAGTGTTCAGTGTAATTTACTCTTTGCTGTTATCTCTCATTGTCCATTTTCCGTTAACTATAGGATATCCAGTCACTTGATGAATCATTTTTTTAGTAATCTTGACTGGTCCATTATCCAACCACATACACATATCATGATCTCGGCTAAGAATAACCTTAATCCATTCATCTTTGAAACCTTGTGGAAAATCTAGGGCACGAGCTAACCCTTTGTCTGCTAAATGTTTGAATTCTCCTTTCAGAACTCCATCGACACACAATTTGCTGTAGGATTTCCTTATTTCACTATCACCTACTTCACCAATCTTAACCATGTAACTCAATCGAACATCATGGATCATAAGTACCTTGGGTGGAATGGATGAGAGGGCTCCAGTTAAATCATTCTGAATTGCACTTTCAGGAATGGATTGAAAGTTGAGAGGTGCACATTCATCACTCCGTACTAACTAAATTTTCTCTTGTTCTCTCTCCATACTTTTAGCTAGTGTGGAAGAGCTTGCAACCATAATCTTGAAATTAGGGTTCAAAAGATGAAGAATAGAGTACCTTAGCAAGTAACGCTTCACACTGTTCACCTTAGGATTTTCGACGGCATGCTGACGAAATCTTTGATGCTAAATTCATTAAGATTGATTCTGCAAATTACTCCAATCGCTCTATAAACAGTAAAAACTGCAAGGTAAAAATGAAATATCAACTGTTCATCCTTTATAGAATTCAAAAGGTCAAGGTAGGTAAGCAACGAATGTTCTGCCCATTGAGTTAGTGCAAGCCAACTGTTCTCGGCTTTCTAACACAACTTGCATCCCACTCAGCTTACTAAACTTGACTTTCACAAAACTTACTCGCCCAACAAAACTTGACACACACTAAAGAACTCGGCCTTAGTGTCCATGATTGGTGCTCGACACCTATAGTGCAATTTTCTCTTCTCGGCATTTGTCTTCAAAATATGTCTTGGTGCATCTTAACATATGCAAATATGGACTTTGGTACATTTCATGTTAGGAACTGATGTAAGATAAGAATTTTAAATGCAGTTCCTTACATACCTCTTTTACTTAGTTGGAGATGATGTGATCACCTGATCCATTGGATTGGGTGACCTCGGCTTCACTAGCTTCACTACTACATGGTTCAGACTTCTTAACCCATGTCTTGTTCATCTATGCTCTAATTTTCTCAACAGTAGGAGTAGGTACCCTAGTCTTACAATCTTTCCTTGTATGACCAACTTTCAGACAACTGTGACAAACTAGGCTTCCATTCATCCAACTTTTAGACTTTCCTTTGAAATGTGTCCTTATGCAATTTTTTGGAACATGTCCATACTCACCACAGTAATGACAAATATGCCATGTGTTGTAGTCCCACTTGTAAGTATTGCCTTTTCTTGGTGATTTCTCTTGTGCCTTTGATGTCCACTGCTGTTTACCTTTAGATCTGCAATCTTGTGCTTTATGACCATATTTCTGATAGTTATAGCAATTACCATTGAGTCTAGGTGTATTTCTTTCCTTTGTCTTATATTCACGTGCTTGATGTCCAAACTTATTACAGTTGAAGTAGTAACCATTAAAGTTAGTTTTAAGATTGGACTTACCATTCTTGCTTTGACAAATATTTGTTGTATGACCTGGTTTCCCACAGTGGTGGCAAATAGGTTTGTTGGTTCTTGGCTTTGCATACCTTCTTTCACCTATCTTAGATGATTCTCCTTTTTCAGTGGTTGTATGTTGTTCAGTGTGACCTAATCCAGAAGAATCTTTAGGTCTTCTTGATGCTTCCACCAGTTGTTCAAAGTAGCTCATAGCTACACTCAGATCATTCACTATGTTGTTAAGTTCTTTCTCAAATCTAAATTCATCTTTCAACTGACTGTTCTCAGACCTAAGATTTACAATCTCCAAGTCTTTCCTACTGATCTCCTGATTCACAAGTAGTAATTGATTTGCCATGTCAAATTGATTGACTGTCATTGTTTGTACAGCATGTGATCTTTCATCAAGTCTGATAGTCATAATTCTTTTGTCTTCTTCTACCATAGCCTTGTCATCTTTGACTTTCTTTTTCTGTTCAACAACTTCACACATTCTTATTGATTGGGCTTCTTGTTCCTTTTTCAAGTTTATGAGTTCTTCACATAGTGCACTATTCTTTTCCAGTAGTTCTGCTATTGCTGCATCGCTCTAAGAAGAATCTCCATTCTGAAATAGATTTGTGGTGTCCTCTTCCTGATAATGAGTGTCATTCATTAGTTTGGCCAAATCTTTCCTTGCAATAAAGGACTTATTTAATTCTTGTCTTGCTGTCTCAAGTTGTTTTAGTGCTAGCTGAATATCAATCTTTTGATTCTCAATGACTTTACCCATCTTGTAGATCTCCATCTCAAGATCTATATTCTCAAGCTGATTATGACCTTTTTAGAGAACTGATCTCTGATACCAATTGTTGGAAATACAATAATGGGAAAGTAAGATACTAAGGGGGGGGCGGGGGTGAATCGGATCTTCTAAATTTTACACTTAAAACAAACTGATCCACATTCATACATATATGAATCTAATGTAATATCAGATAGCATCCACACAATGAAATAAACAACTCATAACACAAGAACTTGGTAACCCAGAAACCCAAATAGGTAAAACTAGGGTGGGGATGACACCCACAAAATTCTCCACTACTGTAGTAATAAAGTGTGCCTGTTAAGGCTACTAAAGTTGATTACAAGATGCAATCTACCCTGTTAAAGGTCTGCCTAGTTAAGAGGTAAAGATCATTACAATCTACCCTGTGAAAGGATTTCAACTTACAATAAAGTAAGCACTCTGTTAGGAGATTTAGAAAGGTCTGCTAGAACCACTCTGTTAAGAGATTTTCACTTGATACAATGATTAGAATGCCTCAAGCATTGATCCTTCGTTATGCACTTCAGATGCTGATGACGAATCTCCTCTTTCTAGTACCTTCTATGATCTCACAATTTGATATAACTTTACTCTGTTGTTCACTGTGTTGTCACTCTACTTGATCTCTGCTTCTTAAAAAAATAACCCTCTGTGCATTTCACTTCAAAAATACAGTCACCACACACTTCATCTTCTCTCTTCTTTCACACACAAAATAGGGTTTAGAAGCAATCTAATATATCTGTTCAAGTCTGATAGCGAGATCTAGATCAAGGATCAAGATCTAATACCTATACCTTGAAGGTATTACAATTAATGATTACAATAGATCATGCATAGGATAAAACAATTAAATGCATAACTAACTCCGTAAAAGAATATTAAATGCATACATAAGTCAGCCCAAAAAGATTATATAAGTCGGCCAGATCACTTATCCTCAAAGTTTGAATCATTCCAGACTTGTATACAAAAATTGTTCTGCTCTACACTTAACATCTCTGTATCCTACTCGGCTTGGCATAATACAACTCGACTCGGCAATGTAACTAGGCAATCTGAATACTGCTCGGCAATGTTGCTCGGCCTTGCATAGTTTTAGCTTGGCCACAGTGATAGCCAACTAAAACTGCCTAAGTGAATGAATAAGTGTTGGTCACTAATCATCAACAGAACTTAGAGATTAACACTATCTGCCCTGTTTGCTAGCTCCTAGGATAACAGAAGGGCCCTAGTTTGGGGTATTTCTTATGAAATTAGTGAAGAGGTCATAGCTAAGGCACTGGGCTTTCTACTGAGGGTAGAAAATGGAAGAAGACCAATTCTATAGTGGGTAATGATAGTCTAAACAGTTTCTTTAAGAGCAACGTGGCTCTGGTAAAGAAGTGGGGTGGATATGATAGGGTGAAACTACCTCCTTGGGACCAAGTCTAATTTATGATCATGGGTATTTTACACTAGAAGGGCATTTTAAAGTTTACTATTTTTATCAAATGTCATTTCTTAATCACTTCAGGAATCATGAAATTATCTCTTTCCCATTTTTCCTATTGAATTTCCTTGAGTGTTCTATGTTTGATGCCACAGATAGTGTTTGTCAAGGTAAGAAACCAATTTATTTACACTAGCGCCCCATTTTTAGGCTATATAAGTTTCACTTGGCCCTCTACCCTCCTAAACCTATCATTGTGTATGAGGCCCTTCTTTCACAGTCTTCCCCACTAGCTAACCTCAGTGACACACCTAGACAGATTAAGAAAAAATGTATTAAAATCCAGGGAATAGTAAAATTGCCTCTCGTCCAGCCACTCCCAAAATTATGAGCTCTGATGTTGCTACCCCTGAGTCTATCCCAAAAGGAAAATATTATTCACTAATTACCTTCAAGAGGAAAGACAACCCCCCCCCCCACCACCAAAAAATATAAATTATTTGTTAAAGAGGTTAACATGGATAATGATGAGGAGGTCGAAGAGGATCATAGTGTGTGTGTATATTTGTGTACCTGTTATCTGCAACACAACACTTCAATAAGTCATCCTGTTAGTGAGAAACAAGGGTTAATGAGCATATAAAATCCTAACATCAACCTATTACTTTCTAACTACGATGAGTGTAGAAAATAACATAAAAGCCCTCAGATTATGCTAAATACCAATGACATAAACAACCTAGCATGAAAGATTTAGTTTAAAACAAGCTAAATGATGAGAAAACATGCATTCTAGCTCTAAAAATGGACATTATAACAATGCATGAGCATAAACTATGAAATGAAGTATGAGTCTAAGTCTATTCTAACAGCATAACAATGCATTTACAATATGAGATGAAGGCTTAATTGCTCTCAAAAATGACTTCTATTTATAGAAGAATGAGAGAGAGAAAGAGAGGGGAGACAAAGCTCATTAATGAGTTGAGGGACTCATTAATGGGGGTGTAAGAGCCATTAATGCCTTGGGCATTAATGAGGCATGGAGGAGACATGGGCTTAAGGCATCTTCATTAATGAGGCATTAATGAAAGCCTTAAAGAAGCATGAGAAGAGTGTAAGAGGGTGGCTTGAGAAGGTGGACTTGAGAAAGGAATCTTGAGATTCCTTGACTTTCTCAAGTGGGTGGAGTTGTTAATCATTCCCTAATGGAATGTGACAACATTAGGAAGTGGGTTAGGGTCGAATTTAGGATTAGGATTAGATTAGCAAGGGTGAATGGGTTGAAATGGGTTAGAACCCAGGGTAGAAGTGGTTGAGATAGGTTAGGTTGGGGTTTAAGGGAATATAAACTAAATGAATTAAACTTATTTAATTCATTCAAAAATAGGAATTTAATTATTTAAGCATTTTATTGCTTTTTAATAATTAAGGGGACTAGCAATTTTAATTAAATTAAATATGCTAGGGGAATGGGTTATTTTGCAAGTGGGTAATTAATTTAGGGATTTATTTAATTCCTTTATAATTAAACATTGTAGCCATGTTTGAATTTGATATGATTTAAATGGTTTTAAATTGATTTGAATTGTATGGCTATAATAGTTAATATAATTTAGTGATAAAAATCACCTAAGACATTAAATTTGATTTGAAAAATTATGCCAAGCAGTAATAGGGTCGTTTGGACATAATCGAGGGTATGATCACACTTAGGGCAAATAGGGTCCATAGTTGGGACAAACCAAATTTAGGTGGTTACATTTGCCCCTCTTTGAATTGATGTGCAAGCAGCGCATTAATTCAAAGAAAGTTTTTGATTTTTGACTTCAGAAAGATTGAGAATCCCATTGTTGGTTGTTGAACAAAATGTTGATGAGATCAGTCTCACACTTGATCGAACAAAACTAATAGAATTGATTTTGAACTTGGTTGTCGTCCCAACATCAATAAAAGATCTTAAAGATACCAATTTTGAACTTGGTTGTCATCCAAAGATTTATAATATTGATTCCAAACTTGGTTGTCGTCCAAAATTCTGTAAGAAGTTGTCAGGAGCTTCAATAAAAATCTTATAAAATGAGGAAACACAAGATATCTGGCTTATGAGAACCAAAATTTTTTATCCAACAGTTCCAACTTTAGTCAAGGAAACAATCATGCCCCTAATTTGTTTGATAACGAAGTCATTTTAATGCTGTTTTGAGTAAAAATTTAATTGATGATAGTGTGATCATGCCCCCTCAGGAATGAAATCAAAGGAAAAGACTAAAATCCCTTAGTTTGAAAGAACGTATCACTTGCAGGATGCGGTTAGGCAAGAAAGAATCAAGTAGAAGAAGTGGAAAAAGATAGTGTGTTTAAAAATAAACACATGAGTACCAAGTTAATTACATGAAAATGTGAGTGATGAGACTGATAAAATGATGTTAGACCAAGATTTATGATAAAATGTGCAGTAAGACAGATTCTGGAAAAAAATGAAGCAAATCTGCAGTTGTTGAAATTGTCGTAAAAATGGTACTGTGCTACTGAAAACATCTTATGCACCTTTGATTTGGTTCCCGATTGATCAAAAGGAGAACAAAAATGTAGTTGTACTTGCCCAGGAGGAGTTTCAGAACTCCTAAATGTCTCAAAAGACCAATATAAGCTTCCAAATTTACCATTTTACTATTCATTTTCACTTTCAGCCATAGTAATGTAGAGAGCTCTACAGAGAAGATGGTAGTCCCTATGAGAAAGCACCATTTTGAGATGAGCCATTGACATTAGTGTCCAACAGACTACCCACCGTCAGTAAGTGCTCGAAAAACTACCCTGTGAATTTTGCAAATTTCAATTTTATGCATTTTCATAGCTTTTATAGCCCTTTCCATTTTGAATCGTATCTGGGATTCTAGATCGCAACTTGTGAATCCCGTGTCGCATCCAGTTTTTCCCAGATCACATCTGGTTTTTCTGAATTCCTGTGTCGCATCCAGGATACCCTGGATTGCATCCATTTTCATTGTTTTTGTCATGTTTTTAGGGGAAATCCATCAGTGTGTCGCATCTTGTTTGCTTAGGGTCACACCCTGCATTTAGGATCGCATCCCATATTTCATGGATCACATCCTGTAAACTCAGTCGCATCCTATATTTCTAGGATCACATCCTTCTATTTCAGAATTGTATCTAGTCAAGAGACTTAGAATTTCAATCTGTCAGACCTGTTTGCGTGCTGCAAACTTGGAATTACTTAGCTGATTAGGAGTCTGCCCCTGTATTGGAGATAGGATACTCATGTATTGTCATTTTTGTCCAAAATAGTCCCAGTTTGAGGTAGTCACATTTCGCGAAACTTACCCTGTGCATGTGTTTACATTGTCTGGATGGCTATCAGATGATGAGCAGTCTACTGTGATCCGATGTGGATTGCACTTTTTGATGGGTTTACCCGAGATCAGGGTAAACCGTGGGTTGTTGACTGCTCTGGCTGAGAGATGGCACTCAGAGCACAACACCATTCATTTACCAACTGGAGAGATCACTGTGACTCCTAAGGATGTCTGGAGGATACTTTGGGTATCGATGATTGGGCATGAGGTACAATTTGAGTCGACGACAGCTGTGGTGATTGGTGCTGCACACAGATACTTCTAGGATGATACCATAGATTAGAGGTATTTATCTTGGGATTACATGGTCGATAATTATGATCATTTATCTATTTATTTATCTGGTTAGTAGGTGGCATCTTGATGCCTGATAGGGGCCAGTACAGATTCATGGTCAGCTGGGTAGACATGATAGAGTAGATGGTGACCCACCGATAGAGATTTGCATGGGGTAGCTGTATCTTAGCTCACATGTATAGAGAGCTGCACGAGATAGTATACCACTACACTCAAAGCATGACTGTAGGCATTCTTATTCTTCAAATCTGGGCCTGGGAGCACATCCCTGTGACTTGGCTGATTGTAGATAGACAAAGGGAACCAGAGCAGCCCTATGTTTATATGTTGTTGGTTAACAGTTTGTCCTCCCGTTAGATTTATAATCTTTGACTCTTCTTAACACCCAAGGTGAGAGAACAAAAGGATGTCACCAACAAATGGGTCAGTGTATGTTATCTATCACTGCCCTCCGAATTGACAGGTAGAGCTCCCTGATTGTGTTTGATATGCAATGAATGTGTCTTTTTATTAATCGTCAGATTTATTCCTTATGAGTTTTAACCAAATTTCTTGTAGACACAAACAATTCAGGCAAGGATAAAGTTTAATCTATATTCAAATCTAATCTACCTATTCTAGGAATGCATATTCTACTGAGGAGAACAGAAGCAGAATCGTACATGAACAAAAAATAGAATTGCTTACACTGCAACTTCTAACATGAAATAGAATCCAAGTAGGAATTACAGTTCCACATACAATTTTACTTTCTATTCTGATGCACCTAAATTACTGAATGAATAGGAGAAGAATCATACATGATGAGAAAATAGAATTACTTTCACTGCAATCACAGACATGAAATAGAATCCAGCATGCAACACCGGCTTCATATATGACTTTTCTATCTATTCAAAATGCAAATGATTCACTAAAATGGTGCAACAAACATGAGACAAAGCCTCTATAAATAAATCACTTCTGCTTCATTAACAAGTTTGCTGACCCCTTATACTGAATTCTTTACAGAATTTATAAAATCTACCATACATCAGGCTTCTAAGAGCCAATGACCTTCCCTCTTCTTCGAATACAAAGAGACAGAATGCAAAGAAAAAGACTTTTCAAATCTGAGAACTCGAACAGTCACTATAGAATCTGAAACTCTTCATCTCCAACCAGCATTATCGAGCTGAATCCATTGGGCCACAAAGTTGAAACATCATTTACTCTTTGAATGATTTCAAAATGCCCCATGTGATCAAAATCTTAAAAGAATTTGAAACCATGGATATATCAGTCGGTGGAAAATACCAAATCTGCTTCTCCATTGCGGGAATTCACCATTGAGGTGCATTTCCTGCTTCATCCACTTTGCTCAATCTCGGTTTCCTTTGATTGATTTAAGACTGTAGTCTTCACTTAGTGACACAGACTCCATTACAATGTATCTTTCATTGCCGGAATGCTCCATTTGCGGGATTTGACATTATAGCTTCTTTGGCAGAAAATGGGAAATGAGCGGCTCCATTGCGGAAAATTGGAAAAGAGCTTCTCCATTGCGGAAAATTGGAAAAGAGCTTCTCCTGGAAGAAATTTGCAACTTGGCTTCTCTTCATGGAAAATGAGACTAAAGCTTCTCCTTGGCAGAAAATTGGAAAAGAGCTTCTCCATTGCGGAAAATTGGAAAAGAGCTTCTCCTGGCGGAAATTTGCAACTTGGCTTCTCTTCGCAGAAAATGAGACTGAAACTTCTCCTTGGCGGAAAATTGGAAAAGAGCTTCTCCATTGCGGAAAATGTATGAGGGAGGTGTGAAACCCGCAATATAAAGAAGCCACTACCTGTCTTTTCGCATGTCATTTTTAAGTGCGTGGGCTACTTAACTTAAAGCACATGCTTTATTTGATCTCTTAAAACAATAACATAATATTCCTTTTTAATGAATCAGGCCCACCTTATTATAACTATGCTTGCAGAAAATCACCAGCTAAGTGTGAAACCCGCACAGTGCAAAGTTCTTCTTTGCAGAAAATCACCAGCTAAGTGCGAAACCCGCAAAATACAAAGTTCTTCTTTGCGAAAAATCACCTGAGAGGTGCAAAAGCCGCCATGTAGTAGCCGAAATTGAGAAACCTGTCATCTTATAACTTCCTCATTTTAGCACCAAATTGCACGTTGTTTTCACTGTTGGGATCGTGAAGACTTAAATAATCGATCCATGCCTTCAAAAAGTGAAAACTATCAACTTTTATGAATCGTGGAAAATGCATGTAGTGAGTATGAATCCGGCTCTGCTCAACGTAAAAGACACATACCAGTCTTCAATTTGCACCTAGCCCGATATATTCAACTGTAAACTTTATTTCTCTACCACAAATGGATTGTTCACACTGTGATATGAAGTAGAATCCTGAATGATTCAATGTTGATTCTATTATTACTTCCGTTATATGAAGAATCTTTCTTAGTTCTTTTGAATGTCTAAAACTTATGACTCCCAAACATCATTCCATCTACTGAAAAGATCATCAATTGGAGCACCATTTTCTTTTCCGGGTTGGGATCTACAACCTACCCAAATATGAAAAGACCTCAGAACAACCCACCCCGCTAAGAGAAGGAAAGGCAATGACAGGGAAACCGGACAAAGATAGCCTACCTAAGAAAGACTTAGACCTAGACTCAGACTGACCAGACTGACCTGACATGACCATATGACTCCAATAATGCCAAAAAAAAGGGTGACTAAAAGTCAGACAACAGCTGGCTCTGACTGGGGGATCATGTACTGGCAAGTGCATGAAGAATTCAGCTTCTCTGGTGAGACAAGTGCCTTATCCATTGGGTTGTAGAGTCTAGACCAAAGAGAACAATGAGAAAATGCATACAGGGAGAGCGGAGGAGAGCAAGGAAACTTGAAACAAAGCAAGAGAAAACAACTACCGACTACGAAACAAAAAGAACACCTACCTAACTAACTACTACGTAGGGGTTACCTTCTCTTCAATTATGCATCTGCTATAGCTTCAAATCCTGCCCATTATAGGAATATGGCAGGGACTCTCCGGAAGGATATGCCAGTCTGAAAGAATTATTCTGATTCACCTGCACAATCTGGAATGGACCTTTCCACAAGGATTGAAACT
>MU223181.1:969581-987740 GCA_018584345.1 Thuja plicata | reverse complement strand
AGAATTTGAAAAAGAACTTGAATATATCTTCTGAAGGAGAAGAAGAAAGAGAAGGTGAAGAGGAACAAGAGGGTAAGGAGGAACTCACTGAGGACCAGCTTCCCATCGGTGATACAACAGAGAAAAAGAAATCAGAGGAAGAGAAGTCTTATTCACCACCTCCTCCTCCACCAAAGAAGTCAAGAACAATAAGTCAAACAACACAGGATGCAATTCATTCTCCCATGGTAAAAGGAAAAGTGTATAAAAGGAAACCTGACATAGCAAAGGCAAAAAAACCAGTTAGGGCACCTGCCAAAAGGAGAAAATTTGTTCAGACTAATGAGGACTCAGAGGACACAGCAATGGATGAACCTGACACTATAAAACAAGAAATGGAAACAACAAAGGTTACATCACCCACTAAGGACATTGATGAAATATGTAAGTACATTTCTGAAGCTGCATCTATTGCGCATCGTAAGATTAGGAAATGGTTAAGATGGGATTCTGTAGAACATAATAAGATTGAATATGCACTTATTGCTAAGATGTGTAGACACTACTATGTCCCACTACAATTCACTACACATGATGTACCACAAGAACTATTGATTAGAATTTCTTCTAGATTCACTTTTGCACTTCATGAGGAGAAAAGGATAAGAGAAAGAGTAGTGGTTTCTCTTATGCCTCCTGAATCAACGAGAGATGAAATCAAAGAAATCATGGAGAAACATGCTAAAATTTTCTCACCCAAAATGAGAGCTTATAAATTTCTTAAAGAGAAGCTTATAGAGCTAGAACAAGAAACACATAATATATGGAGTAACATACTCAACCCTGATGAGGAAAGCAGTTACAAGAACTATCTCTAAAGCAGATAACTCAATAGTTGAGTTATACAGTGAAGAGGTACAAATAACAGGCCAAAAATAGACTGACATTATAGATGAAGACTGGCCAAAAGATGGTGATGATGATCAAGTACCAACAAGCCCCATCCACATCAACTTAGAGGATGAAGAAGTTACCAAAGAAGAATTGTCAATAAAAGGTAACTTAGATGTTGATATAAATGATGAATCGTGGTTAGACAACATTTTCAATACCACTACAGGACAAGACCCGGTAGTAGATGTTCAAAAAGATGAAGACATTAATGCTGCAAAGGGCAATACCGATAGACAAGATACAACTATTGACACTGCAATAGTCAATATGCTGAAAAACATGAATATATTAATAGATGTTATTGATATTCAGTCAAGTCAGGATAAATCATCTAAGAAAGATGATAATATACCCAAGGATATGGGTACTGATGAAAATAAAGTTGCATCCAACACTCAAAAGGATACATATACAGAAATGAAAGATGCAATCGATAATCAACAAGAAGTATCAAAAGATCAAAACAAAGAAGCAGATAACAAAACTAATGATACATTGAGAAAGGTTGAAGAAAAAGAGAAAAGTGAGGGAGTCAAGCAGGATGAAGGCACAAAACTCAAAGAAGATATATCTGTTGATACACCCAAGGCAAATGAGGAGATGTCTTCACCAAACTAGCTGGTGGACTTAGAACAGATACAAAAGGGTGCCTCATCTTCTTGAACCTCACCCACCATATCAACCCAATCTCACGCTTTACAGATGGTAGTACATCAATCTACCACCCAGCCAAAGAAGAAGAAGAAGAAAATAGTAAAGAAAGACATCTTGGCTGTTACACTGGATGAAATAATAGAAGTTCCAAACTGGGATATTACCACTTTGGACAGTGATAAAATTCAAGATTTTGGAGTGCTATGTCAAAGAAAAGCCATTCAAAAGAAAATGATACAAGAACATAGGGAAACAATGACACTTGAAAAGGAAAGAGATATTCTCCAACAACTTGTTCTTGAAGTAAAACTTGAAGCAAATGCTATAGTTAAGGAACAAATTGTTGTTCTTACCGACGCAATCTCAGAGTAGAATATCGATGCAGAACAAGCTATGGAAGAACAAGAAGAAAAGAAGTACCAATACAAGTTAATTGACAAAATCAGCCAAGAAGTGGCATTGAACAAGGTAAAGCTCTTTGAACTAACAGATCAATTAGAGCCAATGATTGCTGAAGCAATCACCTTAGTTCAAAAAATGTGCACACTTGAGAATTTTACAAAAGAAAATAGTGACAAATTAGCAGAAATAGATTCAAATGTCACAGCCAGTGCACAAAGCCTAACCTCAAATGCCGACAACATAAAGGCGCATCATGACAAGGTCATAAAGGCTAACAGGCTAAGGCAAGAAATATGGGATGCTGAAACACAACTAAGAGGTGAGATTATAGAACTATAGGCATACATTGTGCCTAATCTTACTATTCTAGAACAACATATTTCTGATGCAAAAAATCTTATTGCAACACCTGAGATGTCTGTAGTAGACAACATCTACGATATACATGTAAGAATATCACTGGAGCACATGGCTCTAGAAATGTTGAAGGAGAAATGGGAAAAGATGATGGAGGAGATCAAGTCCTCACATTCCCACCTTTTTGACAAGCTGTAAGTACCTTTTCCTTTAGAATCAAAAAAAGGAGGAAAGGAAATGTATATTGTATGTACAGAAGGAATAGATATATATAAATATAGTTATGTACAATATATATCAAAGAAAAAAAAGAGGAAAAGAAAAGTACATAAGGATATGTATATATACTTGCACTTATCGGCATATACATAGGGGGAGTCATTAAAATGACTAAGGAGTATACACAATTGCACATACTAATACACTTAGTATGTTGCACATATCAATGTTTTTGATACTAATGTCAAAGGGGGAGATTGATGACATTAATTTTTCCACTAGTACACTTAGTGAAAAACATTGACAGAGATCAACGGTACAAGCATTACTGGTGGACTACAAGCATTATCGACGGACTACAAGCATACCCGACAGAACACAAAGGTCATGGAAAAATGATAAGTATGGAATTGACCGATGAACACTGACAAGTGTTGCACCGATGAAGTGAACATGACATCACTAAGGGGTCAATAACATAACATTGAGAACATACCTGATGACACAGTTTTGAGAACAAAACCGACGAAAGAGAAAAGGCATACCCAACAACCAGTTCAAGAAAGGAACACCGACGACCAAGAAAACCGACCGTCAAAACTGACAGTCAGTTAGAGAACCCGCAAATAGTGGATCTGAGTTTTACACGTCAGATTAAGCAATGTAATTCTATTTATAGAGTTTTAATTTGTTTTAAATCATAACTTAAGAGTCAAGAAAGCTTTAGGTAAATGTTTTAATGCATCCTAATGGATCTAAAACATATCTAACTAAAGATCAAGGTCAAGTTGTAAACCTTGGATCTAGAGTTAACTTGCAAAGCGTGAATCAAGAATTGAGCCAAAAACTAGTATAAATAGATGTTCAAATCAATTGTGAGAAATGAATTCATTGTTGTTGATAGCCACGAAGAGCATCTAAGGAGTAGAAGGAAGAATTCATGCAAAGTTCAGAAACAGATCATATCAGTTGTCAAGAACACATAGAGGCTACCGACGAGCAGATAAAGGTATTATTCAATCATGGAAGGATGATTACTATTACATAGGAAGCTTTATTGGATCTGTTATCAACAATTAGAGATTTCTTACATCATCAGATCATAGACTTATGTAGTTGCATTCTAACAAGTGCATCACATCTAAAATCCTTTTGTAGAAGGTGGACTTAACCGTTCTTTCCAAATCTCTTAAGATAGTCCTCCATGTTCTTGTGCATCATGTCATGGAATATTGTTGTCATGGCTCTTTGATATGTTGCACTGGCATTCTTTAACCTGAAAGGCATGACATTCCAACAAAAGGTGCCCCATGTGCATGTGAATGCGGTTTTCTCTTGATCCTCAGGGGCGATTTTGATTTGATTATAGCCCAAGAATCCATCCGTTAATGAATACATCTGAAAGCCTACTGTAAGATCTATGATCATGTAAATGTTTGGTAGAGGGAAG
This sequence comes from Thuja plicata, assembly GCA_018584345.1. Lineage (NCBI taxonomy): Eukaryota > Viridiplantae > Streptophyta > Pinopsida > Cupressales > Cupressaceae > Thuja > Thuja plicata. The sequence continues at coordinate 983,725 of MU223181.1, read as the reverse complement.
TCATCCTTCAGACATGTTTTTTTCAAGTATCTGAAGTCCTTGCAGATCTTGATAGATTTATCAGATTTAGAAACGGGGACCACATTAGAGATCCACCCTGCATAGGCAATGACTTGAATAAATCCAAATTTTAACAACTTTTCTAGCTCTGCTTTTAGTAATAATGCAACATGAGGATGCATTTTTCTAAGTTTCTATTTCACAGGCTTGATCTCAGGAGCTATAGATAAGTGGTGCATGATTAGATTAGGATCTAGTCCTGGCATATCCGTATAAGACCATGCAAAGTTAATCTTCTTCTCCTTCAGGAACTCTGTGAACTATGTCTTCTCCTCTTCTGATAAAGATTGTGCCAGATGAACTATTTGAGGATTTTCAACAGTGCCCAAGTTTACCAGCTATGTTGGTTCAATCAATACCAAAGATCTTTCCTGAAAGTGTTCAGGGAGGATATCAAGATTCTCATCCTTTGGTTCCTCGGAGAGGTTTTCACCATTGGATACGTCATTAGAAAAGTCAAGGATAGGAGTTTCATCTAAAAAAAAGGGAACACATTGGAGATCCACCCTACATAGGCAATGACTCGTATAAATCTAGCTTTCAACAACTTTTCTAGCTCTGCTTTTACCAATAATGCAACATGAGGATGCATTTTCCTAAGTTTTTGTTTTACGGGCTTGATCACGGGAGCTATAGACAAGTGGTGCATGATGAGATTAGGATCTAGGCCTGGCATATCAGTATAAGACCATGCAAAGTTAATCTTCTTCTCTTTTAGGAACTTTGTGAACTGTACCTTCTCTTCTTCTGATAAAGATTGTGCCAGATGAACTATTTGAGGATTTTCAACAGTGCCCAAATTTACCGGCTGTGTTGGTTCAATCAATACCGAAGATCTTTCCTGAAAGTGTTCAGGGAGGATATCAAGAGTCTCATCCTTTGGCGCATCAGAGAGGTTTTCACCATTGGATATGTCTTTTTTCTTTACTATTTTGGGTTCTGATACTGCCACAGAGTGGTTTTCACCATCAGTCTACTTCTTTTTATTTTTTAGTTTGTGACTAAGAAAATTGATATCCTCCTACAACATGTTCTCACTCCTTTCTTTGGTGGAAGAAGGGTAAGGTTCACAAACATTGTGATAACAATCTAGGGTGTGGTCATTGGAAAAGTTGAGGATAAGAGTATGATTTGTTTCAGTCCAATCAATTAGGTCAGGGAGTACCAATGTTAGGGAGTCAGATTCTGGGAAGGACAACATCGTGTTAGCACCAAGACCATTAACCAACATGACATGATCTGTTAAGTTAATTTCTTCAATATTTAGATCAATAAGAGTGAGATCATCATTAAAAGGGTTATTGTTAGTCATATACGGATCAAACTCTAGCGACTCGTCAGTAGAGATCTCATCATCAGCTCTCTGTAAAAGGAGGCTTCTTTCTTGTAGCCTATGAAATTCCTCTAGACTTATGTACTCACCAGTGTCTCCATCAATGATCAGGGGAATGAACTCTTCTTCTGCTTCTGAAGGATTAGTATCATTGAGAGAAGTGTTAGATCATTTTCTAGGAGATGAGGGAGCTAAAAACATGTGAATTATATCTATTCCAATATCTTCAGAGGTGATAGATAGCCGATCCCATTCATAGTCATGAGAGTTTGTGAAATCATCATTAGATCTATTTAAGTATTCAGCAATGGTTATTTGATGTACTCGATTAGCTATTTCTAGATCAAAGTGGGGTAGATCGAGGACATGTGAAACTGTGACCAATTGCCCGCAGTTAGGATGTAGATTCTGTGGCCAGGGTGTCTCTTGAGTAATTGTTGCTATGGTGTCTCCTACCTCTTGAATGGGAGGTTGTGCTAGAAAGGGGGTGTAAAGATCTTGTGGTACCTCAAAGCTGGGTACATAGTGTACCCCTTGGTAGTTGGGGTCCTGTGCACCAACATGTAACAATCTTTCATAGGACCACTACTCTAGTTCATTTTTTTCATCACTCCCTTTATCTGAGGTCAGGATGTCTTTTGAAGTAGGTATGTCAGATTGAGTATTAAAACCAAGTCCTATTTTATCTCTGGTGTTCTAGAACTCCATGGGTGTAGGTTCAACAAGCCCTCTTCTTGTGTCATTTAGAGGTCCCTTTCCTTTGTAACCCATTTGTGTGAGGAAATAATATCCCTTTCCATACTGTTCTGGGGATATCTTCACATGTTTGACCACAGTCTCCATCGGTTCTCCCTTGTAAAGCCAGTCCAAGACTGCCTATTCTTCTGTGTTATATGAAGAAGATGTGGATGCCTTTATCATGCCAGTTGCTTTGTGTAATTTTGGCTCCTTGGATGCTATAGGTGTGAATGTTGATGAAGGTTTGCCATAGGATCTCGGTGACACTGGAAGTTCTGTCAATGAGGGAGTTAGGTCCAGCTTATACTCTCCCATACCCATTTCTTCAAGTTTCAAGGTTTTGCTAAAACTCTTCATAACCATGTCCTTGGTAGTTTCAGGAGCAACTGCATCCATATCCTCTTTGTTATGCGAGATCATGCTTCCTACCTTGATATTGTTGCAAGTGTAGTTAGCGTTTGCAGGAAACGTCACTTCCACCCCATTATGTGGGAATTTTATGCATTGATGGTAAGTGGATGGTACAACTTGCATGTCGTGAATCCATGGTCTCCCTAGTAGGATATTGTAGGCCAATGGTAGATCCAGAACCTGACATATGACATTCCTCTCAATTGATCTGACTCTGATAGGTAGAACAATAAGGCCTCTGGAGGACCTTTTTTCATCATCATAAGATTTGATGGTTGTCTTACTTCTAGAGTCAATTGTTTGTTCTGAGAGACCCAGTCTCTTGATTAGATCCAGTGTGTAGATATTCAATCCTATGCCTCCATCTATCAACACACATCTAACACGGGATTTATGAATAAGGACTTCAATATGGAGGGGTTGATTATGTGGATGTGTCAATGACTTATCATCCTCTTCAGAAAAAGGAGAGGTAGTGCGGTGCTGAGATGTGATTGACCATCGCTTGAAACTTGTCTACATCAATAGCTTTTGGAACATTAGGAGCATGTAGGGCTTGTTCTAGGATTTCCCTATGCACTGTCGATATCTTGAGCAACTAAAAAATGGAAATTTTGGTAGAGGTTCGTTGCAATTGGTCTACCAAGTCATACTTTTCTCCAGGGATAGTGAGCATGTGTTTTGCTGCTGGTTTAGGAATAGTTACAATAGGAACCTTGGATGTTGACGTTGATGTTAGTTTTGGAGGTCCTTTGATTTTAACCTGTGCTTGGCTCCGTGTTACAACATTTGAGTGGAATGAGACACCTTTGATTGTGACCACATTGACAGATTCAGTTTTGATGTCAAGCATATTAATCACATTGTCATTTTTGAAATAGGTGTAGTTTACCTCATTACTCTTCCCTTTAGATGTCTCCCCTTGATTGTAATTAGGAAAGGGTTTGTTAAATGTTGTATGATCCTCATTGGTAGTATGTCCGTCTACTTTGATCTTACCTTCTTCAATGAGGTCTTAGATGACATGCTTAAGTTTGAGGCAATTATTAGTCTTGTGTCCCTTGTTTTTATGAAAGACACAGTAAGAGTTATCATCCCACCACCTGGGTTTTACCATTGGTTCCCATGGTTTAGAATCAGGAATTGTAAGAACTTTGTTATCCAACAGTGTTTTTAGAACAGTCTCAAGAGGTTCTCCCAAAGGAGTGAATGTTCTTTGGGGTTTTGATGTCCATGTTCATCCCTTTCTATTATCATTGTTTTCTTTGGGGATGGGAGGTGTTACCTTAGCATCCTTGCTTGCTTGCATTCCATTAGTTAGATTAAATAACTCTAGTTTAAGATTAATTTTAGAGGCGTCAACCACTCCATCATTAACAACATTCTTGTTTTGCTTCCACCATTTAGGCTTGGAGTTGGAGTTGTTGGTTTTGTTTTTGTTTTGAAGGGTGATCTCTCCCCTTTTGACCATAACTTCCTCAATACAGAGGGAATTTTTAATCATCCTGTCGAAGCTAGGAGAGTCTTGCATTTGTAGAGCATAGTTCAATTCAGGCACTATATTATTTATGAAGATTTCCATCTTCTCTATTTTAGGAATGGCCCATGAATACCATGCAGAAATATTCCTCCATCTTTGTAGGAAGTGTGTAAATGATTCTCCAGTTCTTTGTTTGGTGTTACATAGGTTCATCATAGTTACATCATGTTGGATGTTGTAGAAGTAATGTTGAATGAACCGTTGGATCAACTCCTCGAATGTCTTGACCTTGGGGTTTAGTTTTGAGAACCACTCCATGGCATTACCTCCTAGACTTCCTGGAAATAGTCGCATGAGGTATGTGGGTTCATGCATGTATTCTATGCTCAGAGCATAGAATTCCCTTACATGATCGTGTGGATCAGTTTCTCCCATGTATTTGTCATACTTTGGCCTTGCCACGTTGGGGGGAAACGGGACCATAGTGATACTCTTGTCAAAAGTAAATGGACAAATGGTGTCCAAAGAGTATTGTGTTTTGGGTTTCTCCTTCTCTTGTTTGAGGTTTGTGAGCTCTATTTGCATCAGATTGAGTTTCTTGGTAAGAATAGATATTGGATTTGGTACTTCCTTTTCCTTGAGATTTTCCACGTCATAATCTTTGGGTAATTTAACACCTGTAGACGCTAGATGAAGGAAGTACTTTTCTTTATCCTCATCAATCATTCTTTCCATTATCTGGTGAAACCTCTTGCTTTGTTTGAGTTTTTCATATTCTTCTTTAGAGATTTCATCTTCACTATCGGATTCAAATAAAGGATGTTCAAACTTGGGTTCTTCTTCTTCATCAGTATCTTTGGGTTTTTGGTGTTTTCCATTGTTATAGTCCTCAAAGGCCTCACTCCATCTGTGAGTATCACTATCCATTTGAGGGGAATCTAGTTTAAGAAGGGAACTACAAGAAGCTTCTCCTTGAAAGTGTGGTGTTTTAGGAGGCACTTTCGATCCTTTAGTTGTGTACTTGTTGCATCTCGTGTTAACCATGAAGTTGTTTCTCAACTTTGTTAATGTTTCCCAATAGTGCAAGTGAGAGTTTTAGATTGTTCAAGTGGGCGTGTCTATGTAAAAGTGACTGTTTGTTGGTGGATGTAAATGATTCCAGCATTAGAGGGTTAGAATTCCCTGATAGTGAGCTGGGAACCAAGTTGTTGGTAGAAAGTGGGTAGACCACATGTATTGAGCTGATCGTGAAAGACTAACTAGGCATGCAAGGTGGATGTTTTAAAAGTGTCTTGAAATTACAACAGGGAGATCAGAAGAGACAACATGAACCAGCTAAAGAGAAAAAAGGGTATCCTAATCAACTAAGAATTTCCAAGAAAAGCTTATAAAAGTACCCACTATCCTAAATGCGAGCTCCTAGATGCGAGCTTCTGATGGTATCAGATGCAATCCTAGAATCTGGATGCGACTGTGTGCTAACTAACTGTGATCTAGAATACCAAATGCGATCCTAAATACTGAATGCGATTTGGGAAATCTAGGATGCAATCTTATGATGTCTTTGTCAGTTTTGAAAAGTTCATTTTCAAAGTGCGTGAAGTTGCTTGTTTCCAGATTGCATTAAGAGGTGTCGTAATGTGTGAAAAACACTTGTACTCCAAGGTTTGAAACTTGTTGATTTTTTTGAGGAGCTTATCTTTTTAATGATCTTTTGAACACATCAAACAATTTTTCATTGTTAGGAGGGTGCAACAAACACTCATCTTTTCCTATTCTCTAGGTGGAGGATGAAAATATTTGCTTGTTGACTCAGGTACACACTCAAATGCTAATTAGAATATAACCATCACCAAGCATGCAATGGATCCAGTCATGATGTTGTATTAGCCGACTCCAAACACAAGTGAGGGCACAATATGACGAGTGCCTTGGGGTAATTAATTTTTTCCTTGCACAAATATTATCACCCTTTCGGGGATGAATTGGGAATTATTTTAGTTGAAGTTGTTGTAGATTATTGGGCAATCCATTCAAAACCGTCCCCCATAGAATTGCACAAGGAAAAATTCAGGTGTATAGCCCTATGAGTAGCCAAATATATGTAGTCTCACAAGAAAGATTCAAGTGGCTTCACTCTACATATACCCGGATATGTTAAAGGAATGATGTCAAAATTCCATGAACAAAACCGGCTCCATCTTTCAAGGCTTTAGCCTACAAGGAAGCAACTATTTATAGTGAGTTGGGAGGGTTGGCATAAAACCTATCCTCACTTGGGTCATTCCTAGGAGATTTTTTCCTCAACCGGCAGGTCCTCTACTGTTTGAGTATATGTAACCAGGATTGGCGAGCTTTAGATGTCTGAATTTCTGATTCTTCCGAAGAAGAAGAGCATACTCTCCTAACCTAAACTATTTTCTCCCAAAACACGTAAAGAAAAGTTCATTCCTTCAAGCTATGTTGAGCTCAATTTAGTTTGTTCCTATTTAAGAAAAACAAGATTTGCTTGAAAAGGAAAGTTGCCTTGTTCAATTAGCCACAAAATTTTAGTGAGTTGCTTGTCCAATTACTGATCCAAATTGAATTAAATGATTGCACTTGTTCTTTGATCCCACATATTTAGTGCTTTGATTGTCCAATTTCTGAATCCAAAAAGAAATTATACGATGTAGTTGTTCATTGAACTGCAATATTTAGTGACTTGTGTTGTTCATTTACTAGCCCAAATTGAATTAAATGATGTGTTTTTCTTGTTTAGTTAACTCCAAATTCTATTCAATCCATAAAATGATGTATGAGTTTCTGATTTTCCTTAAAAGGAAAAGATCATAATCCTCTAGTCAGTTTAGTGATAGATTGGAATATGTGTCTTAATTTGGAAAGCAAGTAAATAGAAGTCAAGATGGGGGGTTGGGTAAACTGAAAAACCAAGTTAGTGCCTGTTTATGTTAACTCCCACAAAAACCTTCAAGAATGACTTGCAAACACTTGTTAGGCTACAAGACACCAAAAACACAACTTGTCAAAATGTTAGGGTTAGGCAAACGAAATGCACACACTTTCTAACCAGATGCGAGCCTAAAAGTTTACTGAATGTGATGCAGCATACTGTATGCAATCTTCCTTACCAGATGCGATCCCATGCTTACTAGATGCAAGCCTAAACTAAAAATGATCTAGGAAATCCCATATGTGAGCCTCATTTTCTACGGTGTGATGGAGTATCTCGAATGCGATCCTAAATGGTAAAAAATGAGCCTGTAACAAAATTCTGGGCATGCAAATTAGTGAAAAAGTGTTAGAAAATGAGGCCAAGTTGAAAATCGTGCCCCACGGTGGGTGCCAAAAATGTGTGTGTATATTTGTGTGCCTGTTATCTGCAACACAACACTTCAATAAGTCATTCTGTTAGTGAGAAACAAGGGTTAATGAGCATATAAAACCCTAACATCGACCTATTGCTTTCTAACTAGGATGAGTGTAGAAAATAACATAAAAGCCCTCAAATTATGCTAAATACTAGTGACATAAATAACCTAGCATGAAATATTTAGTTTAAAACAAGATAAATGATGAGAAAACATGCATTCTAGCTCTAAAAATGGACATTATAACAATGCATGAGCATAAACTATGAAATGAAGTATGAGTCTAAGTCTATTCTAACAACATAACAATTCATTTACAATATGAGATGAAGGCTTAATTTCTCTCAAAAATGACTTCTATTTATAGAAGAATGAGAGAGAGAGAGGGGAGACAAGGCTCATTAATGAGTTGAGGGACTCATTAATGGGGGTGTAAGAGCCATTAATGCCTTGGGCATTAATGAGGCATGGAGGAGACATGGGCTTAAGGCATCTTCATTAATGAGGCATTAATGAAAGCCTTAAAGAAGCATGGAAGAGTGTAAGAGGGTGGCTTGAGAAGGTGGACTTGAGAAAGGAATCTTGAGATTCCTTGACTTTCTCAAGTGGGTGGAGTTTTTAATCATTCCCTAATGGAATGTGACAACATTAGGAAGTGGGTTAGGGTATAATTTAGGATTAGGATTAGATTAGCAAGGGTGAATGGGTTGAAATGGGTTAGAACCCAGGGTAGAAGTGGTTGAGATAGGTTAGGTTGGGGTTTAAGGGAATATAAACTAAATGAATTAAACTTATTTAATTCATTCAAAAATAGGAATTTAATTATTTAAGCATTTTATTGCTTTTTAATAATTAAGGGGACTATAGCCATTTAAATTAAATTAAATAGGCTAGGGGAATGGGTTATTTTGCAAGTGGGTAATTGATTTATGGATTTATTTAATTCCTTTATAATTAAACATTATATCCATGTTTGAATTTGATATGATTTAAATGGTTTTAAATTGCTTTGAATTGTATGGCTATAATAGTTAATATAATTTAGTTATAAAAATCACCTAGGACATTAAATTTGATTTGAAGAATTATGCCAAGCAGTAATAGGGTCGTTTGGACATAATCGAGGGTATGATCACATTAAGGGAAAATAGGGTCCATAGTTGGGACAGACCAAATTCAGGTGGTTACACATAGTACTCCTTGAATATCCAAAAGACTGACCAATAGATCTGTGAAGAAAGGAATACAACTACTTGTGGATTATGATTTTGAGGAAGACATATGTGTGGTTTTCCTTCTTGTACTTTTTTGACCTATTATAATGACATGGGATCCAAATATAAAGTGACATACGATCATATGCATAATATCACAAAGTATTTCATCCTTATATTGGCCAATTTGAAACTCAACTTTGCATTGTTCAGTTACGGTTACCTTAGTACGTGTTTGAATCCAAGTTACAGAATAGGGTGCGGGTGTGGTATTCTTTCTAGATCCAATTTATATACCATCTATTATGAAATAATATTATCCATGTAATAATGTGGAATCACAATTTTACAAATTTTACCTTTGCACAAGCAATTAGTTTGAAATAACATTTCCTTTTCCATCTCTCTTTCTTTCTCAGCTTTCATTTCTTCCTCTTGCGTTATCATGGCCCATTCTTTGGTAAATATATAAAAAAATGATGATTCTCCTTTCCCATCATTCTTCTTATTAATATCCATTTTGAAATATTAAATCTCACCAAACCACATTAGCCAAAATAATAGATCATTTTCCAAAGATCTTCTCACTCTAATACCGCTATGATGCAGAGAGAAGGAGGAGATCATTCAACAACACCCATTAAATAATTAATACCTCATAAAAATGAACATTAAAGTCATTAATTAATTTAAATATCTTTGTATATTACCAAGGTCTAAATATATATCCATTCTTTATGGTTTTCCAATAGTAGAAACAAAATATATAAGTTTTCTTGTTGACCCGAAACTCTGATTTTATAACAGATCTGTCTTCACCAAAAATGTCATAAATCTCTCAAATATTAACCAAATTAGATAGAAAATAAAACAAAATGAAACTATATTAATTTATTCATCTTTTCCAATTAGTTTGGTATCATTATTGTACTTTTCCAATCTTTACCATGCATTTATTTCAAAGCAACCTGTACCAAAAATATCATAACTTCTACAAATTTTAATAAAAATGGATGAGACCAATTGTAAATGAAAATATATTCAAATTAAAAACTTCTAAAAGTGGTTTCATATCATTATATGAAAAATTTAATTCGTACCAACCAAAACAATAGCCTGCAACATGAGAAAAATTAAGAAAAAATACACACAAATCAAGGGTTTCTTCATCTTCAACTCTCTCCGACCCAAAATTAAAATTGGTATGATATATTTATCATATCAAAACCAATTATAACTTCAAAAATAACTGATAAATCCTCCTTTTCAACACTAGTGAAAATATGTTTCCAGTTTGACAATAATTTAAAAGTTTATTTTCAACAATTTTTGCAACCTTTTACAATTTAAACAAATAAAAAACTTGAACACCAAAAACATCTCCTAAGACATTAGAAACATGAAATATTGTCTCTTAGGACCTTATTAAATCCAATAAATATTAAAAAACCAAAAGAAAATCAATATTGTCTCTTGGAGGCATGAAACTCCCAGGGTGCTCCTGCACCAATTTACTTAATAGAACTTCCTTTTCCAAGTATAGTTTCATTTAGCTAAGTCAGTTTCTATTGGAAAGTGAATCATGGTATATATTCCTATGGAATGAGCATTGAGCATACATTTATCGTAGGAAAAAATCATTTATACAAGACAAGGCACTTTTTTTATTTGTACATTCTTATCTAAGAAGTGGTGGAGAGAGGTACTTTACTCATAACAAAAACTCACACAAAATAGTTAATGCAAAATAAGCTCATGCTTCATTGTATTGATAAAAAAAATTCAATTAATTACATCAAATAAAATACTACAAATCTGCAATAACATTAAAAAATTGGCCTATCATGACCTTTTGATAATTCATCTCTTTCTCTCTGTAACGTCCTGCCAGAGAACCCAAGAGAAATTAACCTAAACATGATACTAAGTTGTTCGAACATTTTTTTTAAAATGTTTATAAACAATAATGATAACAACATGGAAGAAAATAAATGAATCACATGACATAAGCATAAATGCAACTCAAACATAGATACAAATCTTGAGGGTTCCTTGACGTAGAGTTACTTGAATTAAAATAATCTACGAAGAACAACTAAAAAAAACTTAAATAAGAAGATATATTAACTGAAATCATAACATACATCTCATAAGATCACATATTCAAACTGATACCCAAGGTATACATAATGAATCAATATCCACTGCACAAGTTGCAAGGTATGCAACAATGAATAAAAATGCATTACATCCCAGAATGGATGCCAACAAGATACATATAAGTACAGATATACATCTCATAAATGAAAAAGTCTCCAGAAGAACAAGAATCTATAACAACAACAAGGATCATCCAAGCACCTAGACACAAACATTGCTTCTTAATGGTAAAAATAATCATTACTGCCCGATCACATGGAACCAAAGGTCCACTCTCACCGTGCTAAGGAGAAAACATCAGGCCCACACAAACATGTATACAACAAGAAAGAATGATGCAAGGATATAAAAGACCAACAAAATGAGTATTAACAAGAAGATATTAGAAGCTCACTATAATAATAAGGATTCTACATAATACCAGAGGCACCATACACATGTAGGAAACCTAGGATGTTGTGTGTGTATAAATTTACACCATGAAACTAAGATTAAGAGCAACAATTCTATGGAAAGATAATACAAATTAATCTAAGAATTGAAGAAAAAATCTATATCATCTCATGGTTCTCTATCCAAGCTTTGTTAAGAGAGATCTCAGGCTTAATCTCTCTCAAGGACAATCCTATAACGAGAAATGAATGATAAAAAAATGCTCAAGTCTAGCTTATAATGCTTAAAATGCTCCAAGATATGTGAGAAAACAACAAATGCTCCTAAACATGATATGCTAAAATGCTATGCAAATGTTGAAATGCTCTCAAAAGCTCTCCAATGCTCTCAAATGCTCTCCATGTGCCTATAGTAAGGATTCTTTTTCTCTTAAAATTCTTGGATCCCAAACACAAAGGAAATGGCTTGTATTTATAGCATTTTTCCAAGGGTAGGGGGTAGAGTGAGTTGATAATGATCAAAGTTTGGTTAAGTCAAAAGCTTTGAGGTGTTCTCAAATGGAGGGAAAGTTGGTTGTTTGTCTCAAAAATATTAGAAATTAAATAACTCAATCATTTAATTAAATTAGACATGGAAGGGTGATTGGGTTGGATTTAATCTTTTTGATTTGAACTATACAATTGAAAAATCAATTGCATAATTTGATTAATCCCTTTAGGCTTAGAATTTAATTATTTGATTTCATTGATTATTTGATCTTTTAATTTGATTTGATTTTTGTCCATTTGATTTGATCATTTTGTTTTGCATTGAGATGAAATTTTGAAGCATTTGGCTGAAATTTATAGTTTGGAATGCTTGAGATACACATGGTCAATTTTCGGTGTCTACAAATGCCCCTCTTTGAATTGATGTGCGAAGCACATTGATTCAAAGAAAGCTTGATTGTCCTGATCATTGATTTGATGCTAATGAGCTGATTGACTGATATGAAAACCTGATATGAAACCCTGATATGAAACCCTGATATGAAACCTTGATATGAAACCCTGATATGAAATCTCTGATATGAAACCCTGATATGGAATCTCTGATATGAAACCCTGATATGAAATCTCTGATATGAAACCCTGATATGAAACCTTGATATGAAACCCTGATATGAAATTTTGATATGAGAGCTTTGATAAAGTTTGAAATTTTAATGCCCAAGATTTGATACAAGATATGATGCAGAATCCCAGTTAGATGATATGATGATGCCCCCTCAGAAATGAAATCATATTGATCGTAGGTAAAAATGTTTTGATGAAAAAAGTTGATAGAAGAGATCCAAGATGATTGCATTTATGATAATAATGATGGTTGCAAGATGTCGAACAAATTCCCCCAGTGTGCAGAATATGCAGATTAGGTTTGACTAGGTCAAAAATCTCATAAAATAGGTTAAAATAGCTTAAATAGGTTGAAAAACCCAAATTTACTATTCATTTTCACTTTTTACTATTGAGATAAGGTGATGATGATAGGATATCACTTGATGTCAGTCAGCATCACTTGGTTGATGTTGTATTGATGTCAATCAGATAAGTAGGTTGATGGATTGATTGGACAAACTGATAATTCGCTCTCAAGATCTAGAGAGGCGAACAAATAGATTGATTGGATAAACTGATAATTCTCTCTCAAGATCTAGAGAGATGAACAAATGGATTGAATTTCCTTCCTCAAGATCTAGAGTTAGGAAATTTGATGTGCTCAAAATGAGCAAATGGATGATAGGATAAACGATTGACGTTAGATGATTAATTGGATGACTCGACTGATTGAAATTTGATTGGATTGGATTGGATGGGAAGATTGATGGTGGGAGGCTGATAGATAGGGTCATTTGATATGAATCAGGTGTAGAAATAAGTATAGGGGATAAATAGAGTTAGGTTGCCCCTAGTTGATCAGATGGTGAGATTGCCCCTAGGTGAGCAGATGTATATTGATGATATCTTTGATGTAGCATGTGATCAATTTGATGGATCAGATATTGGAGGACATTGATTAGAACTTTGATGATGTAATCATGATTCACTTCCACCCCCTTCACTTGGAAAGATACTTCTAAATAAATGCAATTAATCCAAAATATCTCTCCTTTGAATCTGAAAATCTATTTCTGATGTGTGACCGAAATGTAGCACTCATGAATTCGTTCATACCAAAACCAATGATTTTCCCCCAAGTGATAAGTGAACCATGTGTAAATCTTGGGCAACTGAAACCTAGTATGTGAAAACGATGCAGCTGAGAGACTTTATGCAAGATTTTTGGATTTTTAGATTTTTAAATGTTTTTAGATTTTTAGAATTTTTTATTATTTTTTGAATTTTTTGAATTTTTGAATTTTTTGAATTTACCATCTCTCAAACAAGATCGCATTGGTTTGTCCCCAATGTCGAGAAAGGTATAGGACATGAAAGATGGATTTGGAAGCTGATGGATTAGAGATGGAAATGCCATGATGGATGAAGCATTGCAATGTGACCCATAGGACCATCTCCTTAAGATTACCCAAGCTAAAGAAAAAGGATATAGCAATGTGAAACATGTTTTTGGATAAGCAATGGAAGCCAATGATGCAGTTCTAGATAGCATATAGGATAATGACCAGATGTCATGAAAGTGAGTGGTCCAAAAGAGTGGATATGTCAAGAGGTTTTTTTGATAACAAATTTTGCACTTTACATTCTTCATTTCCAATCAAGACCAATAGATCAATTTGGGTAAAATGTGGATAAGATAGCACGAACAGGATAAAGGGTATTGGAGGCTATGAGGGGATGATTTTGGATCATGGAAAGAATGCTTAGGAATAATGAAGGTGGATTGGGGAGAAGCAAGATCATGATAGGGTAGCATGGATGCAACAAGTGAATAAGCTGATGGAAAGGATAATGGTGTCAAGATACTTGACGCTCATGGATATGTTC
>MU223181.1:945262-964184 GCA_018584345.1 Thuja plicata | reverse complement strand
TCTCAAAGATATTAGGAATTAAATAACTCAATCATTTAATTAAATTAGCCATGGAAGGGTGATTGGGTTGGATTTAATCTTTTTGATTTGAACTATACAATTGAAAAATCAATTGCATAATTTGATTCATCCCTTTAGGCTTAGAATTTAATTATTTGATTTCATTGATTATTTGATCTTTTAATTTGATTTGATTTTTGTCCATTTGATTTGATCCATTTGTTTTGCATTGAGATGACATTTTGAAGCATTTGGCTGTGATTTATAGTTTGGAATGTTTGAGATACACCTGGTCAATTTTAGGTGTCAACAGATGTATATAGGGAAATGTCTCCATGTAAAAAAGCTAGATACTTATGTTCCTTGGGCATACAAGCATCATCTCCCACTCTCATCCTTAGCCTATACTAGCACTCAAGATATGGGTGAGGCACACTATTTTCTTGCTAGAATTAACCTAGTGTTTTGTTAATTTTTCACTTTCTCAAGTTACTTACAATTAGTTGCCTTCATAAGCCACTTGCAGACCCCAGTCTCCATTGTAATCCACTTCCCTCCTATACACCTATATAATCTACCCTAGGCTCATATATTGAATAAACATCAAAATGATAGAATATATCTCAAATCTAGTTCTTGCCCATACAGGAACATACTGGGTCTCATGTAACCATAATCAACATACTAGCTCTCATATAACTATGATAATCACAAAATACTCTCTAAAGTATGAACAACATGCAAAAGAACCAAATACTACAACAAGGTTGGATAGATATGATCAAGAGAAACAAAATCATAAGTACATACACTGAAACACACACGACTCCATAGAAAATAAAACCCCAAAGCCTCTAGTCAACACCCTCAAAGGTTGATTTAAATCCCACAATTGAACAAAAATCACCAAATCTAGACACATTAGCATGATTTACAATTCACCCCAATACATGGATTAATTAGACTAAATACATAAATAAGATCAATAACTGATTGAAGAAAATATCCCTTTAAGAGATTTAATCAACCAAAACTAATATACACATAATTATAAACAAACAAGTGTCAAAACCTATATACAACTATTAACTAAATGGTAAAAGAAAATAACTATATTAACTATCATTAAATTAATATAAAATCATCTAAATAAATATTAATAATTATTAATTAGATTTATCCAAAGCCTTTGACAAAGTTGATTGGTGTGTTCTGCACAAATTTTGGGTGGCATTTGGATTCTGTATGAGAAGTGTGCAATTAATAATGCAACTAATTTCCTCCGCTTCCTTCTCAGTTCTGGTAAATGGTGCTCCCTCCCTTTTTAAAAATATTCTAGAGGACTGAGGCAAGGGGACCCTCTTTCCCCCATTTTTTTGTTATTATGGCTAAATTCTTAGGTAGATTCATAGGGAAGATGGTGGATAAAGGAAATTTCAAAGGTCTTCTCCCTTCCTCTTCTAACTAGGTTTGCTTGCATCAACAATTTTTTGATGATTCTATTTTCATGGGACAAGCGTCTATTAAAGAAGCCAAAGCCCTTAAGATGGCTCTTGAAAAATATGGACCTACTTCACGTCATCTTATCAACTGATCTGAAGGTTACTTATTCTTCATCAATACTCCTTACAAAAGACAAATATAGATAAGCAACATCCTGGGATGCCAAATTGATTCTCTTCCATCTACCTATTTGGGCATGCCTTTAGGTCAAAATCCTCCAGAATCCTTCTCGAGATCTTTGGTGGATAAATTTCATAAGAAGCTTGTAGGGTGGAAATGCTCCCTCTTAAGCCAAGCGGGTAAGGTTCAACTGCTAAAAGGTTGTTTGTAAAATTTTCCAAGATATGCTATGAGTCTTTTTTAAGATTCCTATTAATATGCTTAACCAATTGAAAATATTAGAAGAAACTTCATATGTTCGGGAGTGGAGGATAAAAAAATGGTTTCTTTGATCACCTGGGACAAAGTGAGAAAACCAAAAAACTGGGGGGATTGAGGATAAGAAGGATTAGAACCATGAGTAATGCCTTGTTATCAAAACAGATACAGAGAACCTACAGTTCTGAGGGAGAGTAGAAAAAAATATGGAACAATAAGTATATGGGTAAATTTCTGACCCTTGATAGTTTTCTTACGACTAATGAAATTCCTATTGGGTCTCATATCCGTAAAAATGCTACAAACAGTATTAGTAATCTGGTTTATGGGGTCACATGGATGATTAGGAATAGTAGGAAGGTTTGATTTTGGGAGGACACTTGGCTCTTGGAATCCCCTCTAATTGAAAATATTATTTTGAACCCCAATGAGATAGAGTGTAAGATTAAATTTGGTCTATATGTTTCTCATTATTGGGAGTTGAATCATTGGAAGGATCTAAGTGTTGTTATTCCTACTTTGAATCGGGTCAATAAATACCTGAACTCTATGGTGGTTAATTAAGAGGAGAATACTTTGATCTAGAATCTAATTACTAATGATAATTTCACCACCTCCTCTATGGTAAACATGATGTCTCTTACTAAGGATCCTCCCCCGTGCGGGTCCAAAGCGTGGATAAAACATATCACTCCTAAAATCAACATGTTTTTCTAGACCACTCTTCAAAATAAAATTTTAAAAATTGACAATCTCAGGAATAGGGGATTATGTATGCCCAATAGATGCTACTTGTGTTGTCAAGAGGAAGAGACAGTTGACCATATGTTCATCCAGTGTCCCTTTGCTGGTGTATCTAGTCCAAAATGTTAAGCCTCTTTAATATGGCTTGGGTTTTCCCTAATAATGTGCAACAAGTTTATGTATCTTGATTATTTCCTTGAAGAATTCCTCCATCAAGGATTTGTGGAATATTTATATCCCTCATGTGGCTTGGGGCATATGGAAGGAGAGGAATGACATAGTTTTTCCTGATAGATCCCCCCCTTCTCAAACTATTTTCCAAAAGATCAAAATAGCTATTCTTGAAAATGTTTCTCTTTTAGGAGAACTTATCCCTTCTTTGTGTAAGAATGATGAAATAATCTTTGAGATGTTGAAAATGTGAGGTAGATTTGAAGATAGAATCTCTTCTACTAGCAGAGGGGATGCCACTTGGGATTGTCCCCTAAAAAGTTGGATGAAGTTTAATTTTGATGGGGCCTCTAAGGGGAACCTAGGACCAGATGGATGTGGAGGAATTTTAAGAGTCGAGGCTAGAAATTGTAAAGAGATGATATCCATTCCTATTAGGGTTCAGACTAATCACATGGTTGAAGCTATGACAGCCTACCAGACTATCCTGTTAGCCTAAAAGTGGAATTGCAAAAAAGTATGGATAGAGGGAGACTCAAAAAACATAATTAATTGCCTTAATAAAAAATTCTCTCCTTCTTGGACTAAAAAAAATATTATACATGCCTCCTTGGATATTATAGTCTCTTTTGAAGATTGTGTTATCACACATGGGTATAGGGAAATTAACTTTTTTCTTACTAGATGGCCAACAAGGTAGTAAACGTGGAAGAAATGTTGAGATGGTGTGGAGAGGATTGCTTATCGTACAATGTGAAATCATTAATTGATACAAACCTACTTTGAAGCAAGAAAGTGGCAATCATCACAGATTACAATGAGAATTAAAATGACCTGGCTATTAATTATAAAGTATGATGAGAGTAATGCTTGTATCATGAAGTAATGGGGCCTAATTATTTCCAATGGATTCTGGGTTGCTAATGCCATTCTAAAGCTTGTCTTTCTCCATTATGGTTTTACAAACTTGTAGAAAAAAAGTAAGAAGAGAAATTGGAAGGCTGATTACTGAATGGGAGGTAAAAGAAAGTGCTTTCAAACAAGGGCATTTAATGTTTTACATGGAGAGGTTGCATGGTCGTGATTCAACCATTACAAAGCATTTCATTAAGAACTGGAAGAATGAGAAGTTAACTATGGGGAAACATAAGATAAAGGTGGATGAAGCTCTTATTTTGGAGGTCATGGGTCTCTTGAGAGATAGAAGGAAATTCTACAAGGACAGAAAGATTACTGATGGGGTTCTTAAAATATTCCCGAAGGAAGAAAAAGAAATAAAACATCTGGTAAATTTAAGTAATTGCTATTGCTCTCCCAAAATAATTAGTAGGCCATGGTGAAATGTTTTGTTTGTAATTATGAGTTAAATTAACCTTGATGGTAGATATACTAGGGCTTATGGGTATCACTTTTTTTTATTTTGAATCATTTTTGCCATGGGGAAAAACAATTCCCTCATTATTTGTTGAGCTCTATGAATTTTACTATGAAGGAGATGATTGAGAACTCTGAGGGGGATCATGCTATGCACCAGGGTTTAATGGTTCTGATTTATGACCATGTGAAGGTTAAAACTATTGATCTCCCTTGGTGTCTTGGCTCTAATAAAGAAATAAAGACTCAGATGATGAATAGTCTACTAATGAAGACACTTAATCTACCATCGAGGATGATATTGACTCCTCCTCTGGCGACAAGAAGCTGATGAAAAGGAAAATGAAAGGTAAGGGAAGACATGATGCCTCTTCCTTGAAAAAGGGTTCAAAAAAAGAACAAAGAAACCCCATATTATTTACTCATCGACAGATGAAGATGAGGAGGATGGTGATAAAAATGAGGCTGATGAAGTTGTTACTCATAAAAAAAGAAGTCAGATCGTAATCTCAATCTCTCTCATGCTGAAGATATGAGATTTGATGAAAATCTGGGGCCTAAGGGTGATACTAAGAAGGTGTTAAACTTACTATGATGAGATTATTGAGGGGGGGTTGAATCAGGAATCTATCGATTTCAACATTTAAACACTTTTCACTTATCTATCAAAGAACCAACTCAACAATCAAATATAAATGTGCAACCATAAGACATTCAACACAAAGACGTAAGATTTTTGGTATCATGGAAACCCAAATTAGGGGAAAACCATGGTGGAGATGGCACCCACAAATTTTTACTCTTCTAAAGTATGCCCTGTGAAAGGCTTTACCTTGTTAAAGGCATTTATATATACATGGAAAAATGTAACCTTTGTTGGAAATCATGGGAAGTGTGTACTGAGAGGGGAGGGGTGAATTAGTACCCCTAAAACTTTTATCTTTTTTATCCTTTAACCTTTATGTAATCAATTGTTTATCCAACCATCCGTGTCTATACTATGTTTGTGTAAGACATATCAATTCTTTAACTTAATCAAACATGTAAACATCCATAGAAACATTCATGAAAGTAATTGACTCATAACACATGATATGATATCGCAGAAAACCCCTGTTAGAAGGTAAAAATTGTGGTGGGGATGGCACCCAAAAAATCTTCACTATATGCAAATTGGAAGGGGTTGATTAAGGCTTACAATTTGATCACTTCTGATGATCTACCCTGTTAGGAGTATTATGTGGAGGCTAGTTAATATCTACTCTATTAAGAGCTTTAGCAACACTATTTAGTGTGCACTCGGTTAAGAGATTTACAATAGGATTGTTAAATCCACCTTCCTTGAATGGATTTCTTCTATTTGCTACACTTGTTAGATTGCAGACAAAAATACTCATTGACCTGAGTGTATGCAATCTAACTATTGTTCATTACAGATCCATTACAATTCACATGTATATATATATCACCTATTGTGATTGATTAATACCTTTGTTGCTCGGTAGCCTCTATTCTTGGTTCTTGGTAACCAGATTCATCTTTTGATGTTCTACTTCTTTAAACTCTTAGTCTGATCCATAGATGTGCTCATTGGCTACATTCATCCTCCTATATTATAGAATTATTACAACATCTATTTATAAGATGGATTGACCAAATTAATTTTCATGAATAACAAAACTAACTCTATGATCACAGGTTTACAACCTGACCTTTATCTCTTAGTTTGCATGTTTTCAATCAGTTAGACTGATTAAAAAAATTACAATAATGTTGCTTGTCCCTTAAGTAATGGTTTTAAAACAAAACAAAACTCTATAAATAGTATATGAGTGTTTTATCTGATGTGGAAGTTAGATCCACTTTTTTTGGGATGAAACTGACTTTCAGTGTCTGAAGCTTGGTTTTCTCTTAAATTAGTTTGACTGTCTTTCGGTGTTCCTAGTTGAACTGTCTGTCAGGTTGCTCTCTGTCTGTTCTCTCAGTTTGCACTGTATCTGATCATCGGGTTCCTTTGTCAGTTTCCTCCTATCGGGTTCCACTTTATCATCTTTGGTTTGCACTTTTGGTTAACACTGCAAAATTGTGTCATCGGTTTACTCCTTGCTTAGCAGTTTTGGTTTGAACTGAAAACCTGACTTTTAGTTTAGTGTAACCGATAGTTTATGCAACTTATTTTCTCATTGCATATTGATGGAAAAAATTTATGTTTATCGATCTCCCCCTTTAACATTAGTATAAAAAATAGATATGTGCATAATACTATCAAAATTATAGTATGAACACCTTGTATATACCTTAGTCATTTCATGACTCCCCCTATGCATATGTTGATAAGTATAGTATATGTGTATTTATATTTCTCCTCCTTTTCCTTTTTCTCCTTCATTCTATATTATCCTTTTCCCCCTTTTTCACTTTTCCTCTTTTTTAGTACTATATGCTCTTTCTCTATACATATATCCTTTTTGCCCCCTTTTTTTGGTCTTATTACATATCAATTTACTTTTCCCCCTTTTTTGATAGTAAGGTAAAAGGTGTATACCTATAGCTTATCAAAAATATGAGAGTGTGAGGATTGCATTTCCTCCATCATCTTCTCCCATTTATCCTTCAAATTTTCAAGAGCCATGTGCTCTAGTGTAATCTGTGCATGGATGTCATAGATGTTGTCTGTTACAGACATCTCAGGGGTGGCAATAAGGCCTTGCTGAACTTAGGTGAGTTTGCAGAAGTGTGAGGTTCGGTAACAGTATGGACTGAGTTTTGGTAACCTCCTCTCTTAATTGTGACTCTACTTCCCAAAGTTCTTGTCTTAACCGTTTGATCTCTATGATCTTCTCATAATGCAATTTGATTTCATTTCCATCAGTGGCTAGACTTTGTGCACTTGCAATTAGATCAGATTCAATCTTTGCAATCTTTTCATTGTTATCTTTAGTAAACTTCTCTAAAGTGCATAGTTTTTGTATCAAGGAAACAAATTTAGTTATGATTGGATATAATTGATCTGATAATTCTGAAAGCTTTACCTTGTTCTCTGCCACTTCTTGGCTGATATTTTCTATCAATTTATATTTAAATTTTTTCTCTGCTCGCTCCTTAATTTCCTTTTCTGCATCAACATTTTGCATTGTGATTTCTTCAGTGAGGATGGAAATTTGATCTACAATGGGGGTATTGTGATCAACATCTATGTCAGGTACAATCTAACTCAAGATTTCCCTTGAGTTCTCTAGAACCAATGAATCTCTGTGATGCTTCTTAAGATTTTCTTCTAAAGCTTTCCTTTGGCAGATTTTTCCATACTCTTGGAGAGATTCAAAGCCTAATGTTGTTGGCTCACATTTTGGTATTTCAATAATCTCATCTAATGTGACTTCCAACTTATTCTTCTTTGTTTTCTTCTTCTTCTTCTGTGTTCCACTTGTATGCAGAACCATACCCATCTTTTTGGCTAGGTCTGATGTGCTACTAGATGGCTTTTGAGGAGTTGTACCTTTCTCTTGCTGCTTAGTATTTGCTGGTTGGTTTTCTAAGGATGTCTCCTTGTCAACCTTTGGTGTGTCTAGAGCTTCACCTTTAGTGTCCTTTGGTGTGGTATCAACTGTCTTTACTTGCATATCCTTCTCTTTTTTCACTTCATCAACATCTTTCATTTGTGAATCTTACTTGGTGGTATCTCCATCTTTCTATTCTCCATCATTGACATTTTGTTCATCGGTTGTGTCCTTCTTTTCATCAGTTGTGCCTTTTTTATTTTCATTATCCTTGTCCTCGGGTATGCTTGCATTAGGATCGGAGGTCTTCTCCTTTTGTGTAATAATATTGATTGCATGAGTCAATAGTGGCATTTGGACCAGTATGTGTACCTATGCAACACCAATTGTATTGTCCTATTCGTCAGTCTGGTCCTTGGCAATAGTGACATCTTCATATTTTTGAATTTCATCTAAAGGATCATCAGTGATGTCAATAATTGTATTTTCCACAGTGTTGTCCATAGTAGTGTCCAGCCATGTCTCATATAAAACATCCATATTCTTGTTGCCTTTAGTGTCCATTTCCTCTTTGTCCAATTCTACATTAGTGATGGTAATTGGTTTGGTGTTCCGAGTATCTTGATCATCCTTGGTCTCTTGATTCTTGGTAAGAGCTCTTTGTGGCTTGGGACTTGTATCCTTTTTAGGAATATCAAGTATTTTTCTCCATCTGGCTTCTGTCTTTCTGTCTAGGTCCAGTAGATGTCCTTTAAGAACTTGGCAGGCTCTCAACTTCGGTGAGAACCTTTTGGAATGAATCTTCATCATTTTTTATTCAGGAGGCATGAATGATACTAGGGCTCTTTCCCTAATTTCTTTCTTAGAGTGCAAGACAAATGTCCATCTTGTAGATATCCTATCTTGAATTTCTTTGGGCATATTGTATGCCAGTTGTATTGGGAAGTGTTTGAATATACATATCATCTTGATGATTTCCTCCTCAATCTTATTTTGATCCAAGGGATCCAATGTTAATCATTTCATGACCTTCCTACTACTTACTGTACCTGATTTGATAATTGAGGCACACACTTCATCAACTGTTTCAGGTATCTTATTCTTTTCCTGTTGAAAAGATTCATCTTATTCAGTTTCCTCAATGTCCTCCTTAGTTCTAATGAACTTTCTTCTTTTAGTTGGCCCTCTTTTCTATGTTTCAGTTTTCCTCTTATAGGTCCTTACTTGACCTTTTTTCAATGGTGAAGGACTTGTGTCCTTAGTTGTTTGACTTCTTGTCCTTATAGTAGATATATTTCCAGGCTTCTTAGATGGTGAAGGTAATGGTGTATCTGACTCTATAGACTCAGAGTCACTTTCCTTATCAACTTCACCGATGGGTGACTGTCCCTTGCTTTCTTCTTTCTATTTGGTTTCTTCAATTTCTTGACCATTTTATCCTTCTTCCTATCTATCTTCTTTAAAACCAAGCTAGTTTTGATTCTTTATTTGGCTTCTTTATAAGTGTCAAACTTGGGTTGTGTTTTATATAATGGCTCATTTATTAATGCATCAATTGCATTGGATTCTTGATCTATGTTCACTTCATAGTCAAGTGGTTGTAGCCATGTTGTTCTTGGTACAATAGGCTTGATGTACATGAATTTTTTGTCTACCATGAAACATATATTAGTCTTGAATTTCTCAATTAATCTCTTAGGGATCCTTACTCTTTTATGCATTCTCTCCTTGAATCCAGAAAAGTATTCATCCATTACTGACTCAAAGTTATCTCCTAGTGATTTTATAAACTCACTAATCTATATGGTGACTAGTCTTGTTGTATCCCATTTCACATTTCCTATTGATGGAAAATATTCTTGGAAGTAGAAGAATATGCACATGATAAGTGAACAAAACTTACATGAATTTGATTTTGCATTTCTGATTGTCTTTAAGTTCTCTTCTAGCTGCTTGAGTAGAAGTTCTGATAGATCCAAGTGAGTTCCCTTTTTGACAATCTGGTAGGCTATATCCACTGCTTTAGATGCAATGCTATTTTTCCTGCTTTCCTGAAAGAAATTGTATCCTAAGACACATGCTCCAAATTTTAGTTCATCATCTGTGATAGTAGGTACCTTAAGTCCTCTTCCATCACACTTAGCTCATGTATTCTTCTCAATGTTATCCCTGGGTAGGTGCTTCAATGCCTTTACCTTATCACTTATTGGATAACCAGTGACTGTATGAATAACATCTCATTTTATTGGTTTAGGCTCATCCAGCCATAACTTATGGTTATGTATCCTGCTCAATACTAATTGAATCCACTCAGACTCAAACTCTTTTAGGAACCATAGGGAATTTGTGAGTCCTTTCACTTTGATGTGTTTGTGCTCATCTTTAATAGTGTCATCATCTTTGCATAGCTTCTTGAAAGCTTGTTCAACCTCTAGGTCATCAATCTCTACAATCTTGCAGTGTATGTAAGCTCGCACATCTTTGACAAGAAAAACCCTAGCTGGTATTCGTGAGAATGCTCCAACATTTTTGGGTTGTGATGCAACCTCTGGGTATATCTTATAATGTGGTTCTATACAGGTAGATTTCTTGACAAGTTTGACCTTATGCTCTTCATCTTAGCAGTTCTTGATGTCATGGCCATTGTTCTTGAAATTAGGGCTTTTTGTAAATGATAAACATTGTTCTTAGTTAGGCTTTGGTATTTACTTTAACCTCTGTAGTTGTAACTAATCTGTTTGGATTCCTTTGAATCAGGTTGGAGTCACTCTGCAATGCTGTCACTTCTAGATCTGGTTTCACTCTGGTCGCTTCGCTCAAATCGCTGGTGAGAAATGAAACCCTTCTGACATCTATTTATAGAATTTTGCCTAGGTCAAGTCATTAATGCTCAACTACTCCTTGGTGTGTGAAGACAGAGTCATCGGTTGAGACAGTAACTTCCCTCTTGGTGACTACGCGATGCATTGGGGTAGTCGTCTAACTTTTTACTTTCACCAACGGGTTTTGGTGTAAGGCCAAGACAACTTGTTAGCTCATATGATTATCGATGGATCTCAGTTTACACTAGAAACTTTAGCTTTTATATGTTAACTAAAAATTCTCAGTAAGTGCAGACAATTGAGCTTTGAATATATACCGATGTATTTCAGTATGTATTAATTGATGAAATAGTTTTCACAGAATTTAACAAGTAATACCATAGTGCATCTATAATCATGATAATTTGGCATTTCAACTATGTATGATTGGAACTGATGCAAAATATAACTTGGTGTGATGCAGTTCCATAATTACTTATTCTTCTTAGGTGGGGGTGGTGATGTCACCAAATCCATTGGATAGGGTGTCACCAATTGCATTGCTCAGTCCAGCTTCATCATTACTTGTAGCTTTCTTCCACAATTTGTTTCTCATCTTCTTGATGTCTTCAATGGTGTTTCCATTGGAAAAGGTGCTGGCCTCTGTCATTCAATCTTTGCAGTCTTTATTGAGATGACCAACTTTATGACAGTGTAAACATGTCATTCTGGGGTTAGTCCATCCTCTAGGATTTCTTGTCCATTGTCTCATACAATTTGCAGCAATGTGATCAAATCTTCCAAATGTTGTACAATTTTCCCAAGTGTTGTAATCCCATACATACTAGTTACCAACTCTATTCGGTTGATAGACAGATTCTTGACCTTTAGGCTTCCATGCTTGTTTTTTCTTCTTCCATCATTCAAGAGTAGTGTGCCCATGAATTTTTCAAGTAGGACAATATTTTTCCATGTAGGTTTCCTTATTTGGTTGTTTCATCTTAGAATTACATTCATATGCCTTATGTCCTTTCTTGTTACATTTATAACAAATTCCTATGAATGAAGATGTAGATTTAGGAATACCCTTCCTTTTTCTTTTGCATACATTTGATGTATGGCCTTTCTTTCCACAGTGATTTCATGTTAGCTTTCTTGGTCTTAGATTTGGATAGGCATTCTTTGGATCAACTTGTTTAGGTGATTCTCCATTCTTGGTATAGCCTAGTCTGGTGTTTTTGTTGGCTCTCCTCTGTCCATCAAGAAAATCATCCATTCTTTTATTACTTTCTTCAGCTCTTTGGATTATCTCATTATGTTGCTGCTAAATTTTGAGTTCTTGTTTCATATTTTCATTTTCTTCCCTTAGCTCACCGATAGCTTCTATTCTTTCAATGAGTTTGACATTCATTCTATTTTCCTCTTGACTCATAAGGATAATCTGATTTGTAATTTCATGATGCTATTCTGTAAGTCTCTGTATTTCAGACTCTTTCTCTTGTAGCTTTTCAATAATCTTCCTTCTATAATCAATAGCTAGTGTTCTCTCTTTCTCAGCTTGTATAGCATTGTTCATGACATCAATCATTCTTATCATATGTGTCTCTTGACCAATTTGCAGAGATTTCACTTGTTCAGCTAGATGTTGATTGATTTCATTTAAGTTTGTGATGCTTTCTTCTGATGTATATGTTTCTTTTCTTGTAGTAGATCCTGAAGACTCAAATAGATCTAGTATCTCTTCTTCTTCATAATCTATCTCATTACAGTGAGATTCCATAATATTTCTTTCATCTAACAACCATCTCATCTTGATTCTTGCTTCTTTATACTGCTCATAGAATATTTGCATTTCTAGCTTTTGATTCTCAATAATTTTGTCAAGTCTATACTTCTCCATTGTATGATCTTTTCTCTTAAGTCTTTAAGATTTCCAAATAAGGGTTTTATCTCTGATACCAATTGTTGGAAATACTAGGAAGTGTGTACTGAGAGGGGAGGGGTGAATCAGTACCTCTAAAACTTTTATCTCTTTTATCCTTTAAAATTTATGTAATCAATTGTTTATCCAACCATCTGTGTCTATACTATCTTTTTGTAAGACATATCAATTCTTTAACTTAATCAAACATGTAAACATTCATGAAAGTAATTGAATCATAACACATGATATGATATCATAGAAAACCCCTGTTAGAAGGTAAAAATTGTGGTGGGGATGGCACCCACAAAATCTTCACTATCTGCAGATTGGAAGGGGCAGGTTAAGGCTTACAATTTGATCACTTCTGATGATCTACCCTGTTAGGATTATTATGTGGAGACTGGTTAAGATCTACTCTATTAAGAGCTTTAGCAACACTATTTAGTGTGCACTTAGTTAAGATATTTACAATAGGATTTTTAAATCCACCTTCCTTGAAAGGATTTCTTCTATTTGCTCCACTTGTTAGAATGCCAACAAAAATACTCATTGACCTGAGTGTATGCAATCTAACTATTTCTTATTACAGATCCATTACAATTCACAAGGTCCTAGCACATTCAACCACTAACCTATTTCCTCTCCCAGCTATTCCATTCTACTGTGGTGTCCTAGGAGCAAAGATTTGTCTTTTGATTCCTTCTTCTTCACATAGGCAATAAGTTCATGAGATGTAAATTATCCACCTCTGTCAGACCTCAGGCATTTTAAGCTCCTACCCGTTTCCTTTTCCACTCTTGCTTTGTAAATATTGAACATATGAAAATTTTATTACTTCTCTTTGATAAAGATAGTCCACATCATCCTTGAATGATCATCAACTAACAACATAAATTACTTATCTCCATAATAGCTCTGAGTTATCATAGGACCGCATAAATTAGTATGCACCAAATCAAGTATATTTTCAGATGTGTATCCTATACTATTGAATGTAGAACTAGTAAGCTTCCCAAATTGACAATCCTTACAAACAACATTATCAAGTTTCACAAGGTAGGGAAGACCTCTAACAACCTTATTTTTACTGACTTTGATCAGTTTATCAAAATTAACATGACATAACCTCTTATGCCATAACTAATTGTCCTCTACCTTTCCAATCAAACATTTCTTAACGAATGGATTTAAGTAAAATAAATTACCTCTTGTCAATCCTCCAGTAGCCATAAAATTTCCTTGTTTTTTTTTTATCTTTCATTCTCCTTCACTAAATTCTAGATCAAATCCTTTCTGATTTAGTTGAAAAACACTCAACAGGTTGTATTTCAGCCTAGCTACCCAGTAGACATCATCACAGTTTGTATTGTCATTTAGTGCTCCTTTACCTTTTACCATACATGGGATTCCATTACCAAATTTAACTGATCCCCCATCAAATTCTTCAAGCTTGACAAATTTACTATTGTCACCGATCATGTGATGTGTGTAGCTACTATTAATAATCCCCTTCCCACTCTTGTTCATAGTTGATATCAATGTACTCTCACTACCTTTTATCTTGTCTTCCTTAAAGCAACAAAGACAATCTCCTCATTATCATCATCATTTGATTCATCATCTATAACACCTTCCTCAGCTAGATAACATGCTTTCTTTTCTTTATCCTTGTATCTCTTATTCTTTTGTTTCTTATTATTCTCAGGGCACCTAGATGCAATATGTCTAATCTTACTACATGCAAAGCATTTGAAGGGTAGTTTTACTTTATACTTTCCCTTTCCCCTAGGTAACCTTTTAGCAAAAAAGGCTTCCAACTCCTCTTGTTCTTTTTTCCTTAGATTTGATATCATCAATATTACTTCCATAAGATACTAAAGAAGTTTGACTAGTAGGATCAGAATTCCTTCTAGAGTTTATGTGAACATTAAATGATGCATCAGATCTAGGCATGCTATTATCATAATTCCTCAACTCAAATGCAGTTATATTTACAACCAAAGAATCAATAGTAATGGGTATAGTCTCCAAAGACCTTACTTCTTGTATAGCATAAACTCTATTTTTATAATGTGGCAATAAGGTTCTCAAGATTTTTCTTACCACATCATCTTCAGTGATGGCTCTACCAGATCCTCTTCTTTTATTCACTACCTCCTTGATTCCCTGACTGTATTGCTCAATGTTCTCTCCTATAGTCATTCCCATGTCATCAAATTTTCCCTTTAAGTTGTCTACCTTATTTATTTGCACATGTGAATCTCCTCCATAGAATGTTCTCAGCTTCTCCCACATGTCATAAGAAGTGTCAAGTTCTTGCACATTGATAAATTTTGCATCTGATAAGGTACTTGTTATAGCTTCCATATTTTCAATGTGCTCTAGTTTTTCCCTCAGCTGATCAATGGATAGGGTTACAGTAGGTAGAACATAACTTGTAGTCACATGGTCCCAACACTGGTCACCCATTCCTTTTAGGTACAACTTCATCCATCCACACCATATTGTGTATCAATCCTTGTTGAACTTAGGACCTTCTTTTCTCATCATCTTGTCAAGATATTTTCCTCAAGCTGTTCAACTTCTTCTTCAAGGACCAAATCTATGATACCAATTGTTAACCTTGCTATGGTGATATTACTGGGGGGGGGAGGGGATGAATCAAGAATCTATCAATTTCAAATTTTAAACACTTTCACTTATCCATCAAAGCACCAACTCAACAAACAAATATAAATGTGCAACCACAAGTCATTCAACACAAATACACAAGAATTTTGGTATCGTGGAAACCCAAATTAGGGAAAAACCATGGTGGTGATTGCACCCACAAATGTGTACTCTTCTAAAGTATGCCCTGTGAAAGGCTTTACCCTGTTAAAGGAATTTATATATACATGGAAAAATGTAACCTTGTGAGAGGCCTTACCTAAAGATCATTACAAGCTTGTACCTTGTGAGAGGACTTAGAACACTTATTATGGGTATGTGCACCAAGTTGTGAACCAAAAGGGGGGGTATAAGTGGACACATTTTTCTGAAATCAGGTAAAACTAAACTTGGGACAAACATTTGAGGGTCACTCACTCAAAATAAGAAGATGTGTAAACAATAAAAAATTTAGTACTTTGAATCTAGTTTCTAAAATACTATTTAAAAAAAAAAACTAATAAGATTACGAGGGTCAAACCTTCCGCGCATGAAAACCTATTCCTAATTTTTTCATAAAAACATAACATAGTTGTTTCTGTGTGCTATACAAAAGATATAGTTATATTCAGTATTTTGCAAATCCCTTTGGTAGAATAATAGGTAAGAGAGAGATCTAGAAGTTGTGTATTTTTTGTAATTTTCTGATGAGTATTTTTTTTCTGTGATTTTTTGAAGTGACCCCATCTTGAAAATTTGGTACCTATTCGTGCACTGGGTATAACTTGCATCAAAATAATTAAAAATGAATTTTTTTTTAAAAAAGTGTATAGAATCAAGTGTAGAACAATAATATGTAATTTATTTGTAATTTGGTTAAGTATATCAAATGTTATTAAAAAAATGGTAGACATATGTCTGTGAGGACTGTTAAGACACTGGTAAAGAAAATTAAAGTTTACTATGCTAATCTTGTCAAAAAATAGATAACTTATATGGTTAGAAAGCTAAGAAGATGTATGAGATTATGGTGGAAATTATAGAGCTACCCTATTGAAAAATTGCAAACCTAATGAAGATAAAGTCGAGAATTCATCTTACAAGATGAAAAAATGTCTAAAAGAAAAAAAATAGAGGGAAAATGAGCCTCCAAGCCTTTGGGTCATTTTCCAAGCCTCTTCCCAATCCATAAACCGATCAAGTTTCTAAATTTAAAATAACCTGATCGGGTTCTAAAAATTAAAAAAGTACTTTTTCAGCTCTTATATAACCCGATCGAGTTCTGGAGAATGAAATGCACAATTTTCACCTCTTCAAAACCCAATCGGGTTATGAAGAAGTAAAAATTGCTCTCTCTCTCTCTCTCTCTCTCTCTCAATCCTCCTTTGTTCTTAGTTTTTTAGAACCCGATCGGGTTCTGAGGAATTAGGAACATTGAGCCTTTATGTTCTCATCACCCGATCGAGTTCTGTTGAATTAGGAATGTTGCTTGCTTCAAATGTCTAAAAATAGTCATTGCAAGTTTTCTCGAGGTCCCACTGCTGATTTTATATTGTTATAGGTGAGTAACAGTTAGGTCTAAACTTTTTTGCATGTTTTTGCTTTGCACTGATTGAATTTTGTTGTTTATCGGTGTTTTTGATGTTATTTTATCATTGTAAGTTCACATTTAAAGAAAATGGTTGATTTGTTCTTATTTTTTGGATTTGACGTTCACATGTTATTCTATGTTCATGATATTATTCATAGGGTCCATTCAATATGAACAATGGGAAAGAAAAAAAGAGGAACAATTGAACAACAAGAGACAAAACAGGAAAGACAAAGGGAGTGCATGAGGAGAATATGACAAGGTACATCATCAAATGCATGCAATGTAAGTGATGAACCTAATTGATTTAATGCACCATTTAAATTTAAAGTCATGAATGAACAAAATGCACAAATGAAAATGAAAATGTTCAACATACACCAATTGAAATGATGGGGATAAATGCACCTAATTCATCTAATGCACCATTTCAATTCGATGTCATTAATGAAAAAAATGCACATAATGAAAATGAAAATGTTCAACATGCACCTAATTCATCTAATGAAAATGTATAGTATGCAAATGTGTTAACACCTCCTAGAATAATTTGTAGAAAACCAAATTAAGTTTCTAATTGACATTGATGAAAATATTTTGAGGCCAATTGACGAAAAAGAGCTCTTTCCAGAGAGGAATTGAAGTACGAAGGTGGTGCAGAGTTAATAAATACAGAAATAATTGTGTGATGGTGCAACTCTACGACGAGAATAGGTAATGAAGGTAAGTTTATGGTTAATATATTTTCTTGTTGATAGGTCAGTCTAACATTGAAAAGTATCTAGATTGTTGTACACTTATAGGATCAAGTGTTATGCACTCATTTATAAGTTCAAATGCAACATCACTGGGTATTTATACTAGATTAATGGCATGTTTTTTCTTGCCTTGTATGAAATTTGCGTGGGAGGAATGAAAATCAAAAGAGTGGGTTAATGAATGCTCTTATACACCTTTGCAACCATGTGATACATATCAACTTCCTAGAGCACTACAATTGAGCCAGTTTGAAGCATCTGCGGATTTTGATCACATATCTGACCTAGTTGAACCAGGTAATTTCTCAATTTATTCTTCATTTTGAGATGAACTCGGTTGAACCTACTTAAACTCATTTTATTAGGTGGTTAAGTGTTTAGGGCATTAACTTATCCCTCTATAAATTTTAGGTCATGTATATGCAGTTGTTGCAGATGAGAACAATGAGGAAGGGACTGATTACTTTTTGTGTCATCGTATTGAGGGCAAAAGAAATTGACAACTACAACCATTGATGGAGAGGGTATTGAGTACCCAATAGGATCCGTTGTTGTGACAGGGACATGAATTAGAAGGTACGCTATCAAAATATAATGTGTTATTGTTTGATGACTTAGAGACCTCTTACCATCATTCTATTACACTTTATATGTTGAATTTTGTATTAATTTATGCTTCTATGAAATGCAGGTACCCTATCCAAAAATTAAAGAAGTGGTTGTTTGAGGACTATGAGACACATAGACATATTTTGCATTACTCAAACCTTCTTGTTGCAACAAATATTTAATTGATAAAGTATACTGGTAGTGTACACACTCAAGTGGTGCACTTCTCTAAACCATTGCTTCCAAGAGGATCCATGGATTAGAAACCTTGAGAAATCAGTTTAGAGCTCCCTAGGCATGGAGTGCAAGGCTAATTTGAGTATTGCTCTCAGCGAGAGCTAATTAAGCCTATGAACTTGCTAATAAACCATGCAATGGGAGATTCTAAAAGAGACAAGAGCAAGAGTGCAAATGTCCTCAAGAATCAAATGAAAATGAAAGTGCAACTAAACTAAGGATGAGAAATGCAAAATAAGCTATGCAAAGAAGAAACAATGTAACTAAGCTAAAATGGAAAGACAAGTGTTACAAATCCTTACTAATTAAGCTAGATGAGTTACTCTAGAGCATGAAAATGAAATTAATCTAAGATGCAAGAAATGGAAGCTAAATGTAAGAATGTCTTCAAAAGCTCTAAATCCTCCAAATAATCCTGCAACATAATTTTAGTATTCAAAAGATGCTTATGAAAATGAAGAGAGAGTTCTTCTTTTATAGGAAATGAGGGAAAATGGACCATGGAGATTAAGAGGCAAAAGATTTAATCAACGGTGGAGCATCAAAGAGAAGCAACCCGTGTGCACAAGTCTCCTCCAATGAGAGTGAAGTGTTGACTTTTGAGCCTCATGTGAGACAAAAAGGTCCTTTTTCCTTTTTATAAAATAAGAATATTGCTTTATTTGTGCAACTTAGGATAAGAG
>MU223181.1:907307-933162 GCA_018584345.1 Thuja plicata | reverse complement strand
TTATTTAATAAAAGGGGAGGGAATTCCTTTTAAATAAATAAAGACTTAGGATAAAATGGTTAGCCCAAAAATAATCAAATAAATGACAAAGCTAGGATTTTATCAAGAATGAGCAATTGAGGATTTTTAGCAAATAATTCTAGAAAGGGGCTAATAGCTTAGATGACCATTTTTAGATGATTACAGGTAGAACTCATAAGAAGAATTTATAGAAACTTCTTGAATCTAAACACGAGGAAATACATGACACAATAAGGGTTAGAGCTAATCAAGAAGGTTCGCTCAATTATTTTTGGGCCATCATGAAGAATCATTCTACAAAATGGTAGAATTATTTTGACAATTTTGTATACAAATTTTGCGAAACAATCTAACTTTTCATTTTTGTAAATATAAATGACTACGAAGTGGTCTACATGCATATTTGAAGACCACATTTTGTATATTGTAAGAAGCTCAAATTATATATAAAAGTGGCCATGGGTTGATTTGTATATACCGAGGGGCCACATTTTGTATAGTTTACTGTGTACCATTTAACTAAGAGGATATGAGTGAATTAGGATTCATTACAGTTATTACATTAACGCCTCATGCAATGGATATCTCATGTTTCTCTAAACTATAATAATGGTTCATGTGTAGTATTTATGTATGTATGTTCATTTTCATATTATGTATTTACGTATGTATCTTTGTCATGCATTGTATTTATGTATGTATGTTCATTTTCATATTATATATTTTCCATGCATTTTATGTATGTATTATTTTCATACTACATCTTTTTCATGCATTGTATGTGTTTTCTTTTCTATCTGATATCTTTGTCATGTGTTGTCATGTGTAATAGAACTAATCTTTTCCAAAGCAACTACCTTGAAAATATTTTGTCAAACCAAAGTAATAGGCATAATCTACAATTAAAATTATGGTGTTATATGTTATGCTTAGTGGATGTTTGAATTGTTTTACTTCCATTGCTAGCCAATTTGGCTTAGTGCACCTTGGGAACACTTTGGTCCGACTTGCACTAGAACATTATGTTGGTTAACAGTTTGTCCTCCTGTTAGATTTGTAATCTCTGACTCTTTTAGCACCCAAGATGAGAGAAAAAAAGGATGTCACCAACAAATGGGTCAGTGTAAGTCTTCTATCACTGCCCTCTAAATTGATAGGTACAGCTCCCTGATTGTGTTTAATCTTCAATGAATTTGTTTCTTTTGATCATCAGATTATCTTCTTATGAGTTTTAACCAAATTGCTTGTAGGCACAAACAATTCAGGCAAAGATAAGGTTTAATCTATATTCGAATCTAATCTACCTATTCTAAAATGCATATTCTACTGAGGGGAACAGAAGCAGAATCATACATAGATAGAAAATGGAATTGCTTATGCTGCAACTACTAACATGAAATGGAATTCAAGTAGGAATTACAGTTCCACATACGACTGTACTTTCTATTCAGATGCATCTAAACTACTGAATGAATAGTAGAAGAATTATACATGAAAAGTAAATGGAATCACCCTCACTGTAACCACTAACATGAAATAGAATCCAGTAGAAAACTGCAGCTTCACATACAATTGTTCTATCTATTCAAAATGCAAATGATTCACTAAAACGACGCAACAAACATGAGACAAAGCCTTCATAAATAGAATCACTTCTACTTCATTAACAAGTTTTCCAACCTTGTATACTGAATTCTTTTCAGAATTTATAGACCCTACAATAAATCATGCTTCTCAGAGCCAATGACCTTTCCTCTTCCTCGAATACAAAGAGACAGAATATAAAGAGAAAGACTTTTCAAATCTGAGAACTTGAACAGTCATTATGAATCGGAAACTCTTCATCTTCAGCCAGCATTATAGAGCTGAATCCATTGGGCCACAGAGTTGAAACATCATTTTTTTGCATTGCAAGGTATGAAACGGTGGGTTTTTGTAAACTGAGTGCGCAAATGGCTGCGGCGCACCTGATTTTGGATTTCCCACTTGGACCATCTACGAGCACTATTGCAGAAAATTAGAAAAGTACTTCTCCATTGCGGAGAATTGGAAAAGTGCTTCTCCGGTGGAAAATAGAAAAATTTCTTCTCCGGCGAAAAATGAGAAAAGTGCTTCTCCAGTGGAAAATGGGAAAAGTGCTTCTCCAGCGGAAAATGTAGAGGGAGGTGCGAAATTCGCAGGATGTGAAAATCCTTCTTTGCGGAAAATCGCCAAAGGAGGGTGAAACCCGCAAAGAGTGAAAATCCTTCTTTGCGGAAAATCAGCAAAGGAGGGCGAAACCCACAAAGTGTGAAATTCTCCTTTACCTGCCTTTCTGCACGTCATTCTTAAGTGCACGGGCTACTTAACTTAAAGCACATGCTTTATTTGATCTCTTAAAACAACAACATGATATTCTTTTTTTTAATAAATCGGGCCCACCTTATTATGACTAAGCTTGCGGAAAATCACCCAAGAGGGGAAAAACCCGCACAGTATAAAATTCTCCTTTGCGGAAAATTGCCAAAGGAGGGCGAAACCCGCACAAGGCAAATTTCCTCTTTTCTGCCTTTGCGGAAAATTACCAACTAAGGTAGAATTCCGCCATGGAGAAGATGATTTCTGAAATCCCGCCGAGCTCGTTCTCGCTCATCTCTTAACCAAATTGCTCGCCGTTTGTTGCATTAGGATCGTTGAGACCTGTAGAATCGATCCATAATAGTCTTCGATCTCTGCCTGAGAAAGAACATCAATTAGAGCACACATCTTTTCCGGGTTGGGATCTACAACCTACCCAAATATGAAAAGACCTCAGAACAACCTGCCAGGCTAAGAGAAGGAAAGGCAATGACAGGGAAACCCGGTAAAGATAGCCTACCTAAGAAAGACTTAGACATAGATTCAGACTGACCAAACTGACTATACATGACCATATGACTCCAATATTGCAAAAAAAAGGGTGACTGAAAGTTAGACAACATATTCTTGATGCATCCAAAGCATAAAATGGTCTCCCCTTGCATTTACCTGGCCAACTAGAGTTGATGGAGCTGATGGTTTGGTCCCATGCCGAATAGTTTGAAAGATGCACCATGGAACAACTTTCAACTGAGCAACAATGCAACTTTTTGCACCAACTGAGATCGGGTTGCCAAATGGAATCAGAGTGGAATCTCCCAGAACTGAGCTATGTGCTTCTATGCCTTCCCAAGATGGTCCTTGTGCACTTCACAGAACTCTGATATATATATATATATATATATATATATATAATTTAAAAAAAATGCAATAGCTTTTAAAAATATATTTATTTTGAAAGAAGAAACACATGCACTATATATTTTAAATGCATTAAATTTTAAGTGGAATATTATTTCATATTATTTTTTTTATAATGAAAACTCTAGTAATTAGAAACATGCAATCTCTATTTATATTTTCTATCTAAATGCATTAAATAAATTATATTTAATAATTATATTTTCCTCTCAAAGTCCTAATATGCTATTTAGCCTCATTTTCTATTTTCATGCAGATCTAGATCTAAGGGTAATGATTTCAATTTTGGTAAATGAGACATGTAATTTAGTTTTGCATAACAACACCCAGAACCCTAACTAGGCAAACAATCATAATTTTTCTTTGAAAATGGATAAATTTAATGAAACCCTAGTGTTCAAAGCACAAATCTGGAACAAATAAGAAAACCCCAAATTTAAATTGATATCCTTTACTTAGATTGAAACAAAACAAACAAACACGATAATAGACAAGGAATTACACACAAAGGGATTCCAGTATTCAGACACATAGAAGACATGGATATGAACACGAAAATTTTAGAAGGTTTTCAAACCCTACCTTAACCACAAAGAAAAAATCTAAAAAAATAATGAAGAATGAGGTGATCCAAAATACTCCTAAGCTTTTAAAAAATTCTTTAACTCCTCCAAAATTCTCCTTCCACTTGATTGAATTGCCTCCAAATGGCTTTACAATTAGATATATAGAAAACCTAAGAAATTAGGGTTCTCAAAAGTGAAACCCTAATTAGGAATTAAATTTCAATTAAAAATTAAATGAGACACTTTAATTCAATTTTTACTTAAATCAATTTGCACAACTTAACTTTATAAGATAAAGTTAACGTCAAAATTCATTAATAAAGTGCATATTAAGTGCATGGTAATATTTTATTAAAATAAATCATAAGTAATTATTAATAATTTACTTTGCACAATCAATTCCAATTTTAGGATTTATTATTAATTAAATCTCAATTATTAAATTAAGACATAATAATTAAATCAATAAATCAAATATAAGCATTAATATTAAATTAATTAATCATTTACCCAAATAATCCAAACAACAACATTAATCTAACTGAAACCATCTAAGCATAAAAATCAACTGAAACAAATGCAACACACATACACAAAAAGGCTCATGAATCCACATCACCTTGACAGATTCAAATATGATAGTCAGTCAGATACTTTTCCATTCTTAGGAAACAATGTAGGATTAGGGTAGGGATTTAGGCCCGAATACTATAGCCCCTCTTTTACCATTTAGATATTGCAATAGGGCACGCTCACTCCTACTAATTCAGGGAAGACATTGGTCGGTACCTGCAAACTTGTCATCACAAAGATGCACATATGAAAACATATTACATAACAACCAATGGTTGAGATCAGTACATCGTGTGGATCTCGACATAGAAAGTAACTATGAATCTGTCTCATACCATATCAAACACACCAAATAGAAATGTAAAACATACAAATTATCCATGTGAAAACCCATGTAGTTTCAATATTGTCAGTAAATCCATAATCACAATGACATTATAACATTTAATTAACCATCATGAACTAACCATAAATATAACTGTAAACACAATATATCACACAACTATCCAATGGATCATAATATATCAAATCATAATGAAATTTCATGCATCAATATCCTCAAAACCAACTGAAATAACCAATGCACACAAGAAAAAGGCCTAAAAGAGTTTGGCACCAAATACTAAAAAGAAAACTATGGGGTGGGTATTACACTCTCTATTTTCTCCTAACTCTATGTAGCTTCCTCTTCCTTTGAACCTGCAACTTCTCCCTCCCTTATCTTATTCTCCATGTTGAATATATTTTAATTACATCCGCAAAGAGGCATCTAACCCTTCATTTTCTTCCTCAATGTTTTTTCTTCCCTTCAATAAGCTTGACTTTTCAGTTTTGTCTAGCATAAGCCTCCAATTCTTGAAAATAATTAATTTGTAACTCGTCATGCTCGGTAATTAATTTATTTTAATTACATGAAATTGTTTTTTAATTATTTAAATTTAGTGAGCCAATAGTTTTTCCAATTCCACCAATTTAATATTAAATGTGCTAGGGAGTGCATATAAAATCATTGACATACCACTTTTCATTGTTATTTTTGAATGTGCAAACATCTTTTCCTTTCTTTAAGGATTTGAACATTAGGAGATTCCAGCTTCATCTTCAAGAATACAAATCAATTTGATTTTTTCTACAAGAAATAACATACTACAAATTAAGCCAAAATCCAAGAAAAGTCATTTCTAAATACTTTTGCTTCAACCCCCTTTCCAATATTTCTTTTTTTTTTTTCAAATTTCACAATTTTGTATATATGAGTGACTTCCTAATGATATGAGATGCCTAAATTGACACAAACTAGTTCATCTAGATGCTCTTGCATTAGAAAAACTTGGTAGGAAAAATTTTGTGAGTAGAACTCACAAAATAAAGTTGGGTAGTAAAATTACCCTCTCAAATTTTAAAAAGCCTCCAACAAGATCCATCATTGTGATAGGTGCACAAAATTAATTCTTCTTTTCTCTTCTTCTAACATCTAGCTAGAGAATTTTTTTATTTTTCTTCAACAATTATTCTTTACACTTATCTACCCCCTCCTCTTGTGGAATCATGTTTTCCATGAACCATTCTCCTCCAATTAATTTCTCCTCTCCTATCCTCTGTCATAACTTTTGGCTCATCACAAACTAACCACCTCCACCAAGTTTTATTTGCTACATCCTCTACAACTTCTACATTCAACTACATATTATTCATACACCAATCTACAACTACAAAATCCATTTGTTCTTTCCTCATATTCACTTGCACTGGTTCCTTCTTATTCTTGTCTTCTACATGCAAATCCACATCAATTTTATCATCATAAAATTCAAAAATGTAAAAGTTATCTCCTTATCCTCCACTTTTGCAATACAACCCACACTTGCAACGTCTTTC
This sequence comes from Thuja plicata, assembly GCA_018584345.1. Lineage (NCBI taxonomy): Eukaryota > Viridiplantae > Streptophyta > Pinopsida > Cupressales > Cupressaceae > Thuja > Thuja plicata. The sequence continues at coordinate 926,866 of MU223181.1, read as the reverse complement.
TATTTTTCTCCCATGCATTCCGAAAGACATGTTTCTATTACAACCTTTCTCACTAATGAATAGGTTTTTTGGTGTGTTTATTTGAGCTGATGGTTATGTCTTTTATGTTCAAAGACTCGGTACTTTCATATGATTAAGGACACTTTTATGTTACAATACCATATATATTTTGTCTAAAGTATAGCCATGTGGCAATTTATGGTTTGAATGTGATGGAATTTAGATTAAATATTATACAAATGCATGTTTGTCTTCTAACAGGGTTTTGTAGCATTTAGTGAGATGTTATTCCATATTTACTATGGCTATAAATGTACAACTTCTTGTAGCCGAAGAATTGATTGAGTTTTGGCAGAGTCTTAAAAATTTAAAACATCACTATTGACTGTTCAATCTTGAAGACATAATCTAAGTTATGTTAAATATAGAGATAATGATTTTATAATTTCAAATGACATGAGTAAAGAAAGTTAAACTATTTTTAACTAATCTAAAAGTTATAGTAATGATAGGACTCTATCTCTTGAGTATGTGTTGTCTTTATTATCAATAATATTCTCCTAAATATGGGGGACCCTGCGTCCATGGATGGTTGACTCTTTTAGTCATGAAAGCTTATATATTTTAATCCTCACAAGGATGTAGGAATGTTGTTTTTCCTTTAGTGAATAATACACAACTATAATAGTTAATTTATATATCTATATTTTATTAATATGAATTAACAAATGATGAATAAAAAGAGTGTTAACCAGTCTATTTTCTTTTAGTAAGTGCAACTGGGAGTATCTTAAGGGTCCCCACTTGAGGTACATCTCCTTCTCATTTTCCTTTCAACTGTTACAGTGTAGCAATTAGATAATGTAGCAGTGTATTTTATTACTTAGGTAGAATCTACTAAAGAATGTTGTTTATGTTACATAACTTTGCTCCTATAGCTTGAACAATATTGGTAGATTGATGTTTGTAGATGTTGATTTATTTCTCGATAATTATTTCTAGTATTATCATTCATTTGCAGTTAAGTAGTGAAGAGTCGTTTCAAATTGTATTATGGTTAAGTAGGTTAATCTTTAAATTTCAAAAGTTAGAAGATAATTTCTTTATTGCATCTCATTCAATAGTTAGATGGAAATCTGAATAGAATGATGGTGCACATATTGTGCTAGCCCATTTCAAGTACATGATTCTAGTTTGACAAGACCAAATGTGAACAATTTCCAGGAAGGACTACTCAAGTATAATATTTATTGGTATAATTTAGGCTTTTAGGCTAATTAATCACAAATGGTTAATGAGACTCTACAATTTTGGTATAGTTATCGAGGATGGTGCTAAATCATCATTTTTGGTGCAGGGGTACCTTAGAATGCACATATATTCAAATTTGTGTGACAATTTTGTTGCATGATATCAGTTTTGGTTACTAATCATGCTGTTGATATTCATGTTTTGTCATTGATGTCAACATACATTTCTGTGGAGAAGACAGACTGGCTACTTGACTGGAAGACATGTACAAACACTGTACAGATGATTCAGAACAATCAAAGTTGGAATTTAGTAGAAGGATGTGTACTGATCTTATTCCTAAGGTTGCTTGACTTAATGTTACATATTGTGGATGTTACAGTTGATTTGGTGAAGACTGGTGTTCTAGAATGTAACTGTGATTCTGGACAGAGTAGGTCTCTATATTTCTAGTATATCTTTATGGAGAAGATACTTTAGATGATGTGAGATTATTGGTGGACAACCAACATATGTTAGAGTAATGAGTTGAGTTCAATTGTTGTTTTGTTACTGGTGATGTTAGTTGTGGCATGTATTCTAGAGAAGACCTATTTACTGGTAGACTTTAGACATGTAGCGTGTGGAATTAATTATGAGCGTGGATTACGGATATGGAAATATATGTGATGGATTGTAATTGATGTTTACTTTTTATAGGTACCATGTGTATCTTAGCAAGGGGTTATATTATTATTTGTATGATGGAAAGCCTTAATTGGACGACCTAATTAATTATGCATTAGGACAACTTAACTGGCTGACCTAATGAATTATTGTAAGAGGGTATATATGGATGATCTTTTCTTGTGGATAAGGTGTGGCAAAGAATAAGGATAGAGAATTGTGGAAGCTGCAAAGCTTGTTGACTGCTGGATATAGAGCAGAGTTGATGATTGTTATACTTCATTAGAATTGATCAAGCAAAGATAGTTGCTATCAAATAGTTCACTATATTGTGTATTTGACTTACACACTTGATTTAGATTATAAATCCTTGAGGTTGGCTTTAACCTTCTTTGGGCAGTGTGCCTTGGTAGTGAGCCTACTATTTTCTTTGACTCCTAACAGGGTCTGTCTCCTAATAGGGACTGTGTACTATAATGTTGTAATAAGCTCCTAATAGGGCTAATATCTTTTAACCGGGATACTATACTCTTAGTACATTATTTGTGGGTGTTAATTCCCACCAGGGTTTTACCTTTAACATGGTTTCCTCAACAAAAAATATTGTGTTATGGTGTTGGCATTTACTGTGTTATCATTTACTTTTACTGATATGGTTTATAAAGTTTAAAAGTTTAATAATCTTTACTAAAATTGATTCACCCCCCCCTCTCAGTTGTCTTGTGGACTATTATTCCTAACAATTGGTATCAGAGCTATTGGTCCTTAGAGAAAAAGTTTAACAACTTGAGGTGATCTTGAATATGACTTACTATAGGAAGGATAGTCCAAAGTTTGACCCTGAAAACTTTGACAGTTGGAAGAACAAGATGAGAACACACTTACTATGTCTGGGAGTTGATTATTGGATGATCACAAAGAAGAATAAAAAGATAGTTACTGAGGATGAGTTAGAAAAGTCTTCTGAAGATTAGAAGAAATTATTTTCATGCAATATGGTTGCCAGGGAATATTTGATCAATGCTCTTTCAGAAGGATAATTCACTGAAGTAAAAGACTTGGACTTTGCACATGAGATCTAGACAAGACTGGAAGCATTATATGTTGGAGACAAGTTTAAAAAGAAAGAAAAGTTACAGAATTGGAAGACAAAGATGGAATCACTGAAGATGAAAGAAGATGAGAACATTAGGGCATATGCATAGAGAATTACTAAAGTGGTTACTGGCATTAGAAACTCTAGAGGAACTTACAGTGAGGAAGAAGTGATTGCAAAGATACTCAGATCTTTGACACCTATATACAGAACCAAAGTACAAGCCATAGAGGAAATTATACCTTTGACACAAAACTTCACGAGAGAAATGTTGATTGGAAAGCTAACTAAATTTGAGGCCGCAGAATTGGGAGATACTTTACCTAAAGTTGAGTCAGCATTCAAGGCAACTATGCACAAGAACAAAAAGACCTTATCTAGAATTGCAAGCACTAGTAGTGGTGACATAAGAAAAGAGCTTGGAGCTTATGCTGATGATTGGGAACAGATACAGGAGGAAGAAAGAAAGCTAGATGAAGTTGTGGCACTAATTGCTAGAAGAGAAAATAGAGGTAAGGGTAAATTTGAAGCTAAATTACCTTTGAAATTTTTTTCATGTAACAAGATTGGTCATTTTTCATCTAGATGTCCTACAAGAGTTCCAAAGCACAAACCTAAGCTTTTCAAGTCTAAATATTCAAAAGACAAGGAATGTTATTATGCTAGTGAGGGTATATCAGATGATAATGATGGTGACTATGATGAAATTGTTAGAAAATATAAATAAAGTAAACTAGATTTAGGAAAGAATCTAAGAGAGAGTGGAGAAATGGAAATATTTACCAAAAATGAAGAGATGATCCAAGAACAATCACCAAGAAGCTCAAGAACAACACTAAGACAATGTTTTTGAAAGGGGAAAAACTAAGAAAAACCCCTTGTGCTTATAAAATGAATGAGGCAAGAAGCCAAATAAGAAGAGAGAGATGGAGCAAGAAGCTCATTACAACATTGTGAGAATGAGAATGAAAAAAAGAGAAGAAGAGAGAAGAACTACTCCATGAGGACCAACTTGTGAGAACCAACCTTTTGAAGTGTGTGAGAAGCATCTTTTAAGTAGAGATGAGTGAAGGAGTTTTCATGTAACTCCTATGTCCAAAGAGTGACACAATCACATTAAGTGTGTGCCATGTGTAGGAATCCTCTTAAGGAGGAATATCTAATTTCCTTATTAAAGGAATTACATAAAATGAGTTGTCCTCCCACTAGAGGACAAATTACATGTAGGGATTCCATAGGAATCTCCTATTTAAAATACAAGTAAAGATTAGATATTCTAACACCCCCTTTAATCTTTACTTGGGGTGTTTACAACAAGGGGTATTAAATCCAATTTTTTACAAAAATCTGCAACTAGATCTTCAATATAAGGAAGAAATTGCATTGTCTTCAAGTTTGCAAGTGGCCTTCTGGAAACGTGATGTACAAGCATCTTTGGTAGAGCCAAGAGAAGTAGATGGGTCCTTTAAATGTGTTCAAGTGGAATTATATGCATATTTGCGAGTAGTCTTGTGATTCATAGGACATGTGGAATTGAATTGATGTCTTTAATGAACCTTGATGGATCACCTAAAACATAGAAGAAAGAAACAAGACACCTATCCACAAGTAGAATTTTATATCATATTCAAGTTAGTATAACTATTGAAATTTATAACATCAGAAGATAATTGTAAGAAAACTGTCATATTCTAAACTGAGATAGAGGTTTAAAGATACATGTAATTTGTTCACCAAAATGCAATGGAGTTAACATGATATCAAGATAGAATAAATGCTCAAAGTTTCAAAATGAAAAAGATAGGTAGGAAAGAATTAATCAATGCTCTCATGAAAGAAATTATACTAATACAAAAATGACGACAGACAAGGTCAAATAATGAAAACCTACATTAACATTGCATCAATCACATGGATATAGATAGTCCACTAATGAGTCATCCGACTACAAGTGAATGGGTCACGACTCCATCACCTACATGACCCATGATCTAAGAAATGAAGAATGCAGTGCATTATCATGTTAGTATATAAATAAATATGAGAGAGACAAAGATAAATCAATAGAATACATGACTCAATCACCAAATTAACTCAAGATCCTGATTTTCCAAGCATGTTTACCGTTGTGAACCATAAGACAGGATTATGAGAAGTAATAACATATTGCCTTCAAGAAAATGTGAAACAGTAGGGAAACCCATGAAAAATCATCCTCTGATTGAGGAACAAAATAAAGAACCATCCTCTCACTGAGGAACATAATAAAGAATCATCCAATGCAAATTTCAAATGGAACAAGTTGATAAACATCAACTGAAGTACGTGCAACCCAGTGCAACTTACAAATGGAATAAGTTGATCAACATCAACTGAAGTAAGTGCATCCCAGTGCAACTTACAAATGGAACAAAATGTTATAAAAGCATAAATTGCAACTATTCAAGCTCATCAATAAAACAAGTTGATCAACATCAACTGAAGTAAGTGCATCCCAGTGCAGCTTACAAATGGAACAAAATGCTCTAAAAACATAAATGGAAACTATTCATGCTCATTAATAAAACAAGTTGATCAAAATCAACTGAAATAAGTGCATCCTTGTGCAGCTTACAAATGGAACAAAATGCTCTAAAAGCATAAATTGTAACTATTCAAGGTCATCAATAAAATAATTAATATTACTCATGAAGGCAATAGTGTAAGATAATCTCATAATCCTAAAAAATTGGAGATAAAGAAGAGATAAATGAAGAGCAAAATTAAAGATATGGATATCAGTTAGAAAACTCCATTGATGGTGAACATGAAAACTAAATAGGTAAATCTTTAAACCATTTAGGATTCCTTTTAGAAGTAATGGAAATATCACTATGAGGAGTAATTCATCATTTTCATCATCACTATGAGGAGAGAATATATCATAATCATCAAGAACAAACTTATCATCATCATGAGAAAAAATTATCACTAAGAGGAGTAGATATATGCTTACTATCATCATCATATTTTTTAATACTAGTAGGAACATAAATAGGTGTAGTAGGAGTAGGGTTTAGAATAGGAGGTTGGTCAACCACGAGTTCAATAATACCCCCTTTAAATGCATCATCTTTGACCTTGGAACAATCATGCACTTCATTTTCTGTAATAACAATATCTCTTGCAATATGTACCTTGTTAGCAATAGGATCATAAACTCTATAACCTTTTGTAGATACATCATACCCAACAAAGGTAAATAAAAAAAATTAAAATTGAGGAAAGCAAAGAATAAACAGTTAACATTAAATAAAATTATAAGGAGAAGTTCAGTTTAACTAAATGTTAAACGCGAGAATAAGCGAGAAGCTTAATATATAAGAAGAATGATTACCCATTTGTTTAAAGAACATAAACTCATTTCTTACGAATAATAATAAAAAAGAAATATTTCCACACCAAATTGTTAGAACCATTTAATTTAAATTCCAGAATCAATGTTGGCATGATTAATTAAGAAAAATGATCAGATTAACTAAAATAAAGTGAAATATAATGAATATATAATGACAAAGATCAAGGAAAGTAAATTTAAATTAATGTTAATCATAATTGGAATGGATAAATAATGATATGAAAAAAAAAATTAAATTTTTAGTTTAAATGAAGGAAAAAAAATTTAATTACCACTAATTAACGAGCTAACAAATAAAAATGGTTAGAATTGATTCAAAGAACGTAGAAGTGAAATGATATGAAATAATATTAAGCAGAAAAAAATATAATTAAAATTCACGTACAAAAAGATTTAATACAGTGAAGAGTATAGAGAATTAAACTAAATAACAAATATGAAATAGAATGAAGTTATATGTATAAATATAAATAAATACCGAAAACAAATTAGATGAATCAAATTGAAAAAGAGATAATGATAATTATAAGCTATAGATTAAAGAATTAGAGATGAAAAGAGTCAAAAATATGTTCAAACTAATCTAAAAAAGGATAAACCACAGATAAATCAGAGATGGTAAAGAGTTCAGAGAAAAACCCCCTGCAGGAATAAGAATCTGACTGCCCAAAATGTAGATAACAATGTTGCCAACCCAACCACCAGTAGAGAGAGATAATATTGATACCACCAAAAGACGATTTACCTTCACTGATTCCTTCGATATACTACATGCTTGGCAGGTCATCCATGGCTGAGGTCGAACTCCATTTCCATGTGGCTGGTTTCACCATGAACATGAAAAGATAAGAACAAAATGTAATGATCTTCAATATCATTTGAATCACTCCAACTATGAATACTCTACAATTAGAATGTTCTCAGGTCTTCTGCCAACTGTGATTGTCGACACATGGTGTCTACGCAACATAACCAAATTCAGTAAACTTACAATAACCAATAATAATGTCATGAGTCTAAATCAATACAAAATTTGCATAATGGTTCTTTTTCCAAGTGACAGTCAAAACATAGAATCTGGGCTCCACGCGGATGGAACAACTCTGATAACTCCTGATATCACTATTCCAATCCACCACAAGTTGTGTAACGGTTCTTGGAAACCCATTACAGACCAAGACCATTGCAAAGTTAATAATTTGTTTTCAAAAACAATGCTTGCCCACTAAGACATACAGTCAAAACGATGCCGCAAAAACCTTATGAACAAGAATAGAAAGAATAACTTCCACATTAGCGCTGTCATAAAGATCATTTATATTTTGTTTTATTTCATACTATACTATCTGTATTCTCAACCATTTTTGAGAAATAAGATAAGAAAAACATAAGCTGCAGAGGTAGAAGATAAGTTGCACAAGTACAAAGTGAGAAGTCTTCTTAAATGAGAGGTGACTAAGTTGCACAAGGAGAATGCAAAAGTTATGGAGCAACACCATTGGGGCTGGAGAATTTGGCACATTTAGCCTTGCCATCAACAACTCTAATGGAAATTTCTACGTAGTTAAGTCCATGGTAGCATACTTTATTTCTTCTTTACAAAATGAATACAACATTCTCAAGTCTTCAGACTCTCAACACATTGTGCCTGTGGAGTTTATCGCGCAATGTGAGAAGGAGAGCGTGAGAGCTAACAAAGGAAATAGAGCATGAGCAGTGAAAAGTATTTTAAGGTGTGAGGGGAGGATAAGAGTAGGCTTCATTGCTTAAGGTATGAGGAGGGATAAATAAGGTGACAGGGAGATTGGCGCAAGGGGCAGCAATGGAGAAATGATGAATATGCAGCAATGAAGCAAAAAAACCAACACTACAATGTTGCACAAGGAGGAAATGAGTCTTACATGCATGAGAGAGGGATTAAATCAATTAAAAAAGCAAATAATGCAAAAATGCTAACTTATAATAGCTAGACAATGCACAGAAATGTTGCGCTAGAAATAGGAGAATGCAAATAATGTAAATTTTAAAAGAAAATCACTGGATATAATCAGAGATGTTAGAGAACAAAAAGATTGATATAAAGATATTAGAACATGCACGGATATCATAAGAGAATACAAAGATGGATATAATTGAAATCGAAAAGAATAAGAATATGAAATCTTTAAACATCAGATTAAATGTATAGATTAGATTTTGAATACAAAATAGCAAAGTAACGAGGTAAAAAAAAAAGAGATTAATATTAGATATTATTTAAATCTTGCACAAAATGTTTGAGAAATAGGTTTGAATAAAAAATGTTAGCAGAGATGCTGTGAATGAAAAGAAATTAGAAAACTGAATGGTAAAAATGAATGTATATATAAACCTGCAAATCAAGCAGTTAGCACCAAATGTTAGAGAAATAGGATTAAAAGGCATGGATTATAAAACCATTGTGGTTTCCCGACAGAGGGTGAGATAGATATTTAAAAATATTATAAACTGGGGAAACAATTAAAACTGGGTTTGGCGGAGAACCGGCCAAACCTAAAAAAAGTTTAAAAAAAAAACTGCAATAAAAGTTAGATTGAGAAATCTTGCAAACAAGAGTTATCTTTCTCTCACAACCAAAATATCTTTCACCTATTCCTACATGCACACTCAAAAAAGGATTAAACCAGATCTGATACCATGTTAGAAAATATAAATAAAGTAAACTAGATTTAGGAAAGAATCCAAGAGAAAGTGCAGAAATGGAAATGTTTACCAAAAATGAAGAGATGATCCAAGAACAGTCACCAAGAAGCTCAAGAACAACACCAAGACAATGTTCTTGAAAGGGGAAAAACTATGAAAAACCCCTTGTGCTTATCAAATGAATGAGGCAAGAAGCCAAAGAAGAAGAGAGACATGGAGCAAGAATCTCATTACAACATTGTGAGAATGAGAATGAAAAAAAGAGAAGAAGAGAGAAGAACTACTCCATGAGGACCAACTTGTGAGAACCAACCTTTTGAAGTGTGTGAGAAGCATCTCTTAAGTAGAGATGAGTGAAGGATTTTGCATGTAACTCATATGTCCAAAGAGTGCCACATTCACATTAAGTGTGTGCCATGTGTAGGAATCCTCTTAAGGAGGAATATCTAATTTCCTTTTTAAAGGAATTACATAAAATGAGTTGTCCTCCCACTAGAGGACAAATTACATGTAGGGATTCCATAGGAATCTCCTATTTAAAATACAAGTAAAGATTAGATATTCTAATAGAAATTGGATTTATTCCTATTAAGGATGATGTACCTATGCATGAAGAAAAAGCTTTAGTATCTTGAGTTGAAAATAAATCTGAATGGGTTATAGACAGTGGTTGTTCACATCATATGACTTGAGATAAAAACAAGTTTGTGAGTTTGAAAAGACATGATGGAGGCGTTGTCAAATTTGGTGATAATACTCCTAATCTTATTATTGGAGTTGGATCTATCTCTTTGGATGGAAATACTAACACTGACAATGTATTACTTGTTGACGGACTTAAGCATAATTTGTTGAGTGTTGGACAGTTAGTGGACAAGGGTTATCAATTGAACTTCATCAATGGAAAATGTGCTATCAAAAGTAAAATAGGAGACCTAATTGCATCTGGTACTAAATCCAGAGGTAATGTATTTGAATTGAACACATCTAAAGCTTCTTGTTTTATTGTGAAGGTTGATGATAGTTGGTTATGGGATAGAACATTTTGTCATGTTAACTTTGATAAAATTGTGAAGGCAAGTACAAATAATGCAGTAAGAGATCTACCTAAGATTGTAAATCCATCTAACACTATGTGTAGAGAATGTGTTATGGGGAAGCAGACTAGAAGTACTTTCAAAAGAAAAGCTTATTCAGCTAAAGCGGAGTTGCATCTGGTACATATAGATCTATGTGGTCCTACATGAACAAGATCATACTATGGTGAAAGGTACTTTATACTATTTGTTGATGAATTTTCTAGAATGATGTGGGTTACATATTTAGGAGATAAATCTGAAGCATTTGACAAATTCAAGTTATTCAAAGAAAAAGTTGAGAATGAATCTAGTTTAAAGTTGAAGTGTTTGAGATCAGACAGAGGAGGAGAGTTTACATCAGAACTATTTAATGCATACTCTGAAGAAAATGGAATACACAGACAAACATCAGCCCCTAGAACTCCACAACATAACGGGATAGCAGAGCGAAGACACAAAACTATATTAGATGTTGTAAGGACTATGTTACTAGAAGGAAATGTGTCACATGTTCACTAGAGAGAAGCATTTGGGATTGTTGTGTACACACTAAATAGAACTTAGATTAGAGAAGGTACAAATAAAACTCCTTATTTATTATGGTTTAATCATACACCTATTGTAAAATATTTTGGAATATTTGGAAGTAAATGTTATATCAAGAGAGATGATGAGATAGGCAAGTTTGATGGTAGAAGTGATGAAGGAATCTTTCTTGGTTATTCCAGTAAGAGTAAAGCTTATAAATGTTTTAATCTGAGATTGAGGAAATTGATTGAAAGCGCCAATGTGAGGATAGATGAAAATTTTTAGATTCAGGAAAGGATATATGATTGTGGTCAGATTACAAAAACAAAAGAGGTTACTGCTGAACCTAAAGAATATTGGATGATTGATGATGAGATTGAAGATGAATAGAATGAAGCTACTGAGACATTCAAGACATCAAGGTATGTTAAGAAGAACCATCCTGAAGATAAAATTATTGGTGATGTAAGCAAAGGCATGATGAATAGATCTAGAGTTAGATATGAGATATGTTTGATTTCTCAAGTTGAGCCAAAGACTACTGATGAAGCATGTAGAGATGAATCTTGGAATAAAGCCATGGAAGAAGAACTAGAATAGATAAAGAAGAACAATACTTGGAAATTGGTTCCAAGACCTAAGAACAAAAATGCGATTGGCACTAAATGGGTTTTCAGAAACAAGATGGATGAGGAAGAAACAGTGGTAAGAAACAAGGCTAGACTGGTATGTAAGGGCTACTCACAACAATAAGGCATATACTATTGAGAAAAAATTTCTCCTATTGCTAGATTGGAAGCTATGAGATTATTCCTTGCTTATGTTGCACATAAATATTTTAAGGTTTATCAGATGGATGTGAAGTCAGTATTCTTGAATGGTGATTTAGAAGAATAAGTTTACATTGAGAAACCTGATGGTTTTCCTTTGACAGATGATGAAAACATGGTTTACAGATTAAAGAAAGCATTGTATGGATTGAAAAAATCACCAAGGGTATGGTATGCAAGACTGGACAAATATCTACTTCATCTTGGTTTCAGAAAAGGTAATGCAGATAGTAGTTTATACTTAAGAGCTGAAGAAGATGGAATCTTGATTATAGAAGTTTTTGTTGATGATATCTTTTTTGGAGGCAATGATAAGATGAGTAAGAAGTTTGCTAAAGAAATGGAAAATGAATTTTAAATTTCAATGATTGGTGAGATGAAATAATTCCTTGGTTTGCAAATTAATCAGAGTAAGAATGACATTTTTATATATCAGACCAAGTATCTTCAAGAAATATTGAAAAAGTTTGGAATGAAAGATTGTAAACCTGTTGGAACACCTATGGTGATAGGAAACAAACTGACTAATAGTGATGAGACTCAAAGTGTTGTTCAAACTAAGTACAGATCAATGATTAGAGGTCTACAATATCTAACACACACTAGACCAGATATTAGAAATGCAATTGGAATTGTGGCTAGATATCAGGCAGGTCCTAAAGAAACACATTTTGCTATTGTGAAAATAATTTTTCAGATATTTGAAAGGGACAATAGAATATGGATTATGGTATGAGAAATCTGATGATTTTACATTGCAAGATTTTCTTGATGATTATTGGGAAGGTAATATGGATGACAAGAAGAGTACAAGTGGTGGTTCATTTTTCCTTGGGAAAAGGCTGGTTTCTTGGTTGAGCAAGAAGTAGAACTGTATTGCTCAATCTACTACTGAGTCAGAATATGTTGTTGCTGCAATAAATTGCACAAAAGTTGTTTGGAAGAAACAAATACTGGAAGACATCAAAATAACTTTGAAAGAGGCAGTGGTTATTCATTTTGATAATAATAGCATAGAAAACATGTCAAATAATCCTATAATTCATTAAAAAACTAAGCATATTTCTATTAAGTACCATTTCTTGAGGGAGAAGGTAGAAAATAAAGAAATTAGACTAGAGTACATTAGCACAAATGAACAAATAGTAGACATATTTACCAAACCTTTGCCAAAAGATGATTTTGAATATCTCAAAGGAATGCTTGGGGTGGTGGCCCCTCCCAGTGGTAATTAATTGATGTAGATATGCATCAGTCTAGTGGTTTTCAGAGCTATATCACTATCTCGACTTGATGTATGGATCTACTCATTAGGGGGAGTGATTGCAGGAGAACACTATGGAGTACATTTGGGTTATCTTTCACCTAATTGTTGGACATGAGAATTTAAAAAACTACACCTTACATAATAATACAGATGAGTTATGGCACCCTTTGCCATTGCTGCCAAAGGGGGAAAGAATCTATGTGAAAATCTCTACTATTTTGGGGAGATTTGTGTTGAGGATATTAAGAAGATTGTATTAAGAGAGAGTACTTTTGGGTTGATGCATAAGGATTTTCCCATATGTTTCCATCAATGCCAAAGGGGGAGATTGTTGGATGATATCAATTTTGGTTACTGATCATGTTGTTCATATTCATGTTTTGTCACTGATGTCAGCATACATTTCTATGGAGAAGACAGACTGGCTACTTGACTAGAGATGTGTATTAACACTGTATGGATGATTCAAAATAATCAAAGTTGGAATTTATCAGAAGGATGTGTCTTGATCTTATTCCTAAGGTTGCTTGACTTAATGTTACATATTGTGGATGTTACAGTTGATTTGGTGAAGACTAGTTTTATGGACTGTAACTGTGATTCTGGATAGAGGTCTCTGTGTTTCTGGTATATCTAAATGGTGAAGATACTTCAGATGATGTGAGATTATTGGTGGACATCTAAAAAATGTTAGAGTAATGGGTTGAGTTTGATTGTTGTTTTTTTACTGGTGACGTCAGCTATGACGTGTATTCTGGAGAAGACCTATTTACTGGCTGACTTCAGACATGTAGCGTGTGGAATTAATTATGAGCATGGATTATGGATCTAGAAATATATGTGATGGATTGTAATTGATTTTTACTTTTTATAGGTACTATGTGTATCTTAGAAAGGGATTATATTATTATTTTTATGATGGAAAGCCTTAATTGGCTGACCTAATTAATTATGCATTAGGAAATCTTAACTGGCTGACCTAATGAATTATTGTAAGAGGGTATATATGGATGATATTTTCTTGTGGAGAAGGTGTGACAGAGAATAAGGATAGATAATTGTGGAAGCTGCAAAGCTTGTTGATGTTAATCTCCAAGTTATGTGGATGATTAGTGACCAACACTTAGTCATTTCATTAGGCAGTTTTAGTTGGCTATCATTGTGGCCGAGCTAAAACTATGCAAGGCCAAGCAACATTGTCAAGCATTTTTTAGTATGTCGAGTTACATTGTCGAGCCAAGTAAAGACAAAGATGTTAAATGTTGAGTGACAGACAGTCAAAGTGCCGAGTAGAACAGTTTTTGTATACTTATCAGGAATGATACAAACTTCAAGGATAAGTGATCCAGCCGACTTGTATAAGCTTTTTGAGCTGACATTATGTGCATTTAATATTCTTATATGGAGTTAGTTATGCATTTAATTATTTTATCCTATGCATAACTCATTGTAAGCATTAATTGTTTTACCATCAAGGCATGGGTATTGGATCTTGATCGTTGATCTAGATCTCACTGTGAGATCTATATAGATATATTAGATTGCTTCGAAACCCTATTTATTATGTATGTATGTGCAAGAAGTAGAAGAGGATTTGTTGAAGTGACTGCATTTTGATGTGAAATGCATAGAGGGTTATTTTTTTCAGAAGCAGAGATCAAGCAGAGCATAACACAGTGAACAATAGAGTAAAAATATATCAGATTATAAGATCAGAAGAGATACTAAAAAGAGGAGATCTGTCATCAGCATCAGAGTGCATATCGAAGGATCAATACTTGAGACTTTCTAATCATTGTGTCAGGTGAAAATCTCTTGACAGAGTGGTTTTTGTAGGCCTTTATTTATCTCTTAACAGAGTGCTTACTTCATTGTAAGTTTAAATCCTTTAACAAGGTATATTGTAATGATCTGAAGCTTTTAACAGAGCAGACCTTTAATAGGGTAGATTACATTTTGTAATCAAACATTGTAACCTTAATAGGTACACTTTATTACTGCAGTAGTGGAGACTTTTGTGGGTGTCATCCCCACCCCAATTTTACCTATTTGGGTTTCTAGGTTACCAAATTTTTGTGTACTGTGTTATTTTTTTCATGGTGTGGATGCTATTTAAGATTACATTAGATTCATTTATATATGAATATGGATCAACTTGTTTTAAGTGTTTAATTTTGAAGATCTGATTCACCCCCTCCTCTCAGTATCTTGCTTTCCCATTATTGTATTTCCAACAATTGGTATCAGAGCAAGAGTTCTCTAAAAGGTTATAATAAGCTTGAGAATTAAGATCTTGAAATGGAGATCTACAAGATGGGTAAAGTCATTGAGAATCAAAAGATTGATGTTCAGCTAGCACTCCAACAACTTGAGTCTGCTAGACAAGAATTAAAGAAGTCCTTGGCTGCAAGAAAATATTTGGCCAAACAGATGAATGACCCTCATTATCTAGAAGAGGACACTACAAATCTATTTTAGAATGGAGATTCTACTGAGAGAGATGCAGCAATAGCAGATCTACTAGAAAATAACAGTGCACTATGTGAAGAAGTCAAAATTTTGAAAAAGGAACAAGAAGCCCAATCAGTAAGAATGTGTGAAGTTGTTGAATAGAAAAACAAAGCCAAAGATGAAAAGGCTATGGCAGAAGAAGACAAGAGAATGCTAACTACCAGACTTGATGAAAGAACACATGATGTGAAAACCATGACAGTCAATCAAGTGGACATGGAAAATCAACTACTACTTGTGAATCAGGAGATCAGTAGGAAAGACTTGGAGATTGTTAATCTTAAGATTTGAGAATAGTCAATTGAAAGATGAATTGAGATCTGAGAAAGAAATCAATAATAGAGTGAATGATCCAAGTGTAGCTATGAGCTACTTTGAACAACTGGTGGAATCACCAAGAAGACCTAAAGATTCTTCTGGATTAGGTCACACTGAACAACATACAACCACTGAAGATGGAGAATCATCTAAGATAGGTGAAAGAAAGAATGCAAAGCCAAGAAACAAGAAACCTATTTGTCGCCACTGTGGAAAACTAGGTCATACAACAAACATATGCTGAAGCAAGAATGGTAAGTCCAATCCTAACACTAACTTTAATGGTTATTGCTTTAACTATAATAAGTTTGGACATCAAGCATGTGAATGTAAGGAAAAGGCAAGTAAAACACCTAGACTCAATGGTAATTTCTATAATTGTCACAAATTTGGTCATAGAGCACAAGATTGCATATCTAAAGGTAAACAACAGTGGACATCAAAGGTACAAGAGAAATCACCAAGAAAAGGCAATCATTACAATTGGGATTACAATACATGGCATAGTTGTCATTACTGTGGTGAGTACGGACATGTTCCAGAAAACTGCATAAGGACACATTTCAGAGGTAAGTCTAAAAGTTGGATGAATGTAAGCTTAGTTTGTCACAGTTGTCTGAAAATTGGTCATACAAGGAAAGATTGCAAAACTAGAGTACCAGCTCCTACTGTTGAGAAAATTAGGGAACAGATGAAAAAGACATGGGTTAAGAAGTCTGAACCATGTAGCAATGAAGCTATTGAAGCCGAGGTCACCCAATCCAATGGATCAGTTGATCACATCATCTCCAACTAAGAGAAATAGGTATGTAAGGAACTGTATTTAAAATTCTTATCTTACATCAGTTCCTAACATAAAATGTACTAAAGTCCATATTTGCATATGTTAAGATGCACCGGGACATATTTTTGAGGACAAATGCCAAGATGAGTCAATTGCACTGATAGGTACTGAGTACTATTCATGAACACTAAAGCCAAGTTCTTTAGTAAGTGTCGAGTTTTGTTGCCCGAGTAAATTTTGTGAAGGCTGAGTGTAGTGAGCTGAGTGGGATGCAAGTTGTGTTAAGCCAAGGATAGCTGGCTTGCACTAACTCAAATAGGAAAAACATTTAATGCTCACCTACTTTTACCTTTCGAAGCATATAAAGGAATGAATAGTCGACACTTCATTTTTACCTTGTGATTTTACTATTTACAGAGTGATTGAAGCAATTTGCAGAATTGATCCTAACGGAGCTAGAAACGAAGATGTCATCAGTGTGCCAATGGAAATATTAAAGTGAATAGTGAACAAAGAACAATGCAAAGCATCACTTGCTGAGGTATTCTATTTTTCCATCTCTTAAACCCTAAATTTTAGAAGTATGGCTGCAAGTTCTTCTGCACCAACCAAGAATATGGAGGCAGAACCGAAACAAATTTAGTTAATTCAGAGTGATGAATATGAACCTCTCAAATTTAGAGCTATTCCAGAAAGTGCAATTCTAAGTGATTTTATGGGAGACCTCTCATCCATTCCTCCCAAGGTACTTATGATTCATGATATACGGTTAAAATTGGAGAAGTAGGAGATAATGAATTGAGGAAATCCTACAGTAAACAATGTGATAACGAAGTTCTAAAGGAAGAATTCAAACACTTAGCCGAAAAAGGGTTAACTCATGCCCTAGATTTTCCCCAAGGTTTTAAAGATGAATGGATAAAGGTTATCCTTAGCTGAGTTCATGACATGAGCATGTGGCTAGACAATGGACTAGTCAAGATCACCAAGAGTATGATTCATCAAGTGACTGGATATCCTGTAGTGAATGGAAAGTGAACCATTAGGGATAACAACAAAGAGGAAATTACATTGAACACTAGAGTAATATGGAATAATAGAGGTATGAATATCTCAATGATTAGTGATCTAGAACTTGATTTTGGAGTAAGGGTAATTGCACACAAGTTCTATCAGTCTAGCAGATTGGATAGTGTTCCCTGTACAACAGTTGATCAGGCATGGAAAATTGTGAAGAAGAATCACACATATGATCTTGCTGAGCTACAACAAACATAGTTAACCAAAAACCTTGCATCAATCAGAAAGGGTAAGAGCTCGTCATGTAAGTTTGGTTCTTTACTAGTTTGTATATTCTTCTACATTTAGAATACATTTCCTACTCTAGGAGATATTGTGTGGAAAAAGGATAGGCCCATAACAGTCGAGATTAGTGAATGTATAAAGAAACTAGGGAGAAATTTCAATAGCATTATGGGTATCTATTTTGTAGAATTCAAGAAGAGAATGAGATTAAGGACTAGGATTCCTACGTCACTAGTGGAGAAACACTATGAGGAAATCTATTTTCTAGTTGACACAGATAACACTTATATCAAGGTAGTAACTCCTAGAATAACATGTTTGGAGCCATTTCCATATGAGATTAATGTTGATGAAGCATCAGCCACCATCATTGCACTCCTAGCCGAGGCAATTGACACTACTGTAGAGAGATTTGGAAACTTTGATGAAGCTAAGACTAAGATCTCTAGAAGTTTGAATGAAGGAACTATGGAGAGGAAAAGAAAGAAGATAGTAAAAAATCTAAAGAAAATGGTTGGCTTGGGTAGTGATGAAGAACCTAAGGATGCACCTCTAGGTCTGTCCACTGGACAAGGTGAGGATATTTCTACTCAGGACGAAGTCAGTGCATCAGAAGAAATTACACAGAAGGCTAAGGGAAAGAAGCCATCAATTGTTATTGTAACCAAGCCTAGCCCAGCCAAACCCAAGGTTACACCTCCTGCAACTAATCGTCCAAGGACAAGAGCATCTACTGTCACTTCCCCAGTAGAAGTGCAAACAAAAGTGTATGGTAAGAGAAAAGTTGCTGAAAGTACTTCTGGTAAGGAAGCAAAGGTTTCTCCTAAGGATGTGTCGAGTAAGCCAGCAAAGAGACCAAGAAGGAAATTAAATCTACCAACAGATAGTGATGAGGAGAAGATAGAAACTAATGAACCATCCAACATACCTAAAGCTCAATTCAAGAAACTAGAAAGCATTGATGAGGTATGTGATACTTTAAGGAATTCAGCAGGGTTAGCAATGTTTAAGTTCATCAAATATGACAAGTTGAAAATAATAGATAGGCACAAAGTTAAAGAAGCACTCTTGGACATGATGAGCACCTTTAAATTGAATCCTATAGAGATAGGAAATCATGTTCCTGATGAACTATATGAATTTTTGTTAAGAAAAGGGGAATTTGCACTTGCCACTGAGAGACAGATCTGAGAAGGAACATTAGCCAAAATAATTCCTGACTTAACCTCTAAACAACAAACCAAATTCATTGAGGAGTACAAGAACAGGTTTGTGCCAAAACTTAGAGAATGTGCTATTTTGAAGAATGACATAGAAGGTTTAGTACAATAGAGCACAAGGATCTGGAAAGATATTTTTTCATTGCTCATTCCAAAAGACAAGAAATCTAGTGAAGGGACATCTGAGTCAAAGGAACAAGAAGTTGAAGAAAAGACTACCCCTGAACCACAGATAATCAAAAATCAAATTGCCACTGAACAGGACAAGATCAAGGATGCATTAGATGCAACACACACTATTGATCTAACTACAGATAGTCCTATGGATTATCTAGTTGATGATCCAAGCAATTTGAATGCCGAGGAACAACAGATGTCGAGTGAAAAAGAAACTGATTCGCCTATTAAGGCAACTGATATAGAAGAAGGGAAGACCACATCATCTGAGGAAATAATTAAAGTTGTTAGTGATCAGAAAGGAGAAGGACAATAGCAAACAACAATTGAACAAGAGGTAACTTCACAAGATCCACCTATTTTAGAGGTTGTGAAGACAGTTTTAGATAGTGGAGTTGTAACAACAAAAGTTGTTGATAAGCCTAAAGAAGAAGAGGCAGCACAAGTG
>MU223181.1:887202-903708 GCA_018584345.1 Thuja plicata | reverse complement strand
AAACTTTAGGGTATTAGAACCAGAAATAGAGTTACTAACAGCCATTACCAAGCCATTCCAGCTTTCTGGCAAAGAGCACAAAATCAAGAGAGCCCTAACCTCTTCATCAAAGGTAATTTTAACTAAATTTAACTGACTTGTAACTATATTAAACTCATTTAAATGATTAGTGACTAATCCACCTTCTACCATTTTCATGTTAAATAAATGCTTCATGAGAAATACCTTGTTTGAAGCTGAAGGATTTTCATACAACTTTGCTAGGGTTTCCATCAGATCTTTAGCTGTCGTTGCTCCAATAATATTGAATGCCACCAATTGTGCTAGGCATAAATGAATACTCCCCAGTGCCTTCCTATCCAAAATATCTCAATCTTCCTTAGACATTGTTGCCTCTTTCTTGGCTATTCCCTCTAATGGCCACCATAGATCCTTCTGATAGAGATAGTCCTCCATTTGCATCTTCCATAACTGGAAGTTCTACCCATTAAACTTATCAACCTTCAGCCTACCCTCATCTGCCATTTCTCCCACTTAATCGAGAGACTCTCCCACTAACTTGTGAGACCTGCTTCAGAGAATAGATGAAAGAACGAACGAAAAAACCTCACTCTAATACCACTTGTTAGAATAATAAGTAGAATGATACAAATATAAACACGTAAGAGAACACAAATGACAGATATTTAACGTGGTTCACCCAATCCCTGGGCTACGTCCACCAACAGCGAGTCCAATATTTTTATTATTATCTAGCGATTACAATTTGAAACTTGCAACTCAATACCGTCACAGGAAGCTATGAAAATCCCTCATACATAGAAATCTCAAAACCCTAAGCCCTTTTCACAAGCATATTTGACCTAACCTAATTAGGGAAAAAATACTCCAACTAATAGAAAATCAATGGTCAACCCAAATAGATATGTCTGGGGGGGAAACCACGCCAAAAGAAACTGAGTCTGATTAGGCTCCACATACATAACAATAGCAACAAAATAGTTTGAACTTTCTGTTCTTGTAGAAAGTTTAGAGAAAGTTACAACCAATTTTTATTCTTTGTATAAGAAATTATGTGATGTTGAATTTTTCACAAAGGATAATTTGTAGCTTGTTGAGAAGCTACAGTTAGATTTGAGATCAACCAGTGCTACTTTAGGTAAAGATACTACCTCCAGTTCTTTACATTTGAATAAGTTGATAAATGCACAAAGGAAAATAGACAAGCTTATGGATAAAGATGGTCACATAAGGGCCAAGTTGATAACTATTTAGACAAGCTTGTTACCTCATTTGGAGGTAATATAGAAGGAACTTTCAAAAGCTAAGGAGTTATCAAAGAGCAGTGCAAACTTATCGACTATAGAAAGTTTAGTGAGTCTAGCTATCGAGCTAGAAATAAAATTGGAAGTTATGAAGATTGCAAAGGATAGCTAGGATACAAAATTTGAATCCACCCTGCAGCTTCATAAGCAATTTTTGGATAAGTATAACTTAACCCCACCAACAATCAGTGACAAAAAAAAGGGGGAAGTTAGTACTACTAAAGGAGGAAGCTAGTACATAAGTTAGCAAAGGTACATATATGAAAGGATACATCAGTACTTGTATATAAATTTTGAAGGCATTGTAAAATTTTTGTATAAGTATATTCCTAGGGCGAGTACTTAGCATACTTAGGCAATACTTTTGATGAAATGTACATAAGTTGTGATAAGTGTTTTTTCCACTAATATCAAAGGGGGAGATTGTTAATCTCTAAGTTATGTTGATGATTAGTGACCAACACTTAGTCATTTCATTAGGCAATTTAAGTTGGCTATCACTGTGGCCGAGCTAAAACTATGCAAGGCCGAGCAACATTGTCGAGCATTTTTCAATATGCTGAGTTACATTGTCGAGCTGAATAAAGATAGAGATGTTAAATGCTGAGCGACAGACAGTCAAAGTGTCGAGCAGAACAATTTTTGTATACTTGTCAGGAATGATACAAAATTCAAGGATAAGTGATCCAGCCAACTTGTATAAGCTTTTTGAGCCGACATTGTGTGCATTTAATATTCTTATATGGAGTTAGTTATGCATTTAATTTTTTTATCCTATGCATGAATCATTGTAAGCATTAATTGTTTTATCATCAAGGCATGGGTATTGGATCTTGATCGTTGATAGAGATCTCACTGTCAAATCTGTATAGATATATTAGATTGCTTTGAAACCCTATTTATTATGTATGTATGTGCAAGAAGTAGAAGAGGATTTGTTGAAGTGACTGCATTTTGATGTGAAATGCACAGAGGGTTATTTTGTTCAGAAGCAGAGATCAAGCAGAGCATAACACAATGAACAACAGAGTAAAAATATATCAAATTATAAGATCAGAAGAGATACTGAAAAGAGGAGATCCTTCATCATCATCAGAGTGCATATTGAAGGATCAATACTTGAGACTTTCTAATCATTGTATCAGGTGAAAATATCTTAACAGAGTTGTTTTAGCAGGACTTTAGTTATCTCTTAACAGAGTGCTTACTTCATTGTAAGTTTAAATCCTTTAACAAGGTAGATTGTAATGATCTAAAGCTTTTAACAGAGCAAAACTTTAACAAGGTAGATTACATTTTGTAATCAAACATTGTAACCTTAACAAGTACACTTTATTACTGTAGTAGTGGAGACTTTTGTGGGTGTTAGCCCCACCCCAATTTTACCTATTTGGGTTTCTGGGTTACCAAATTTTTGTGTAATGTGTTATTTGTTTCATGGTTTGGATGCTATTTAAGATTACATTAGATTCATTTATATATGAATGTGGATCAACTTATTTTAAGTGTTTAATTTTGAAGATCTGATTCACCCCCCCTCTTAGTGTCTTGCTTTCCCATTATTGTATTTCCAATAGTTGATAGCTGGATATAGAGCAGAGTTGATGATTGTTATACTTGGAACTGATCAAGCAAAGACAGTTTGTATCAGAAAGTTCACTAGATTGTGTATTTGATTTACACACTTGATTCAGATTGTAAATCCTTGAGGGTGGATTTAACCTTCTTTGGGCAGTGTGCCTTGGTAGCGAGCCAACTATTTTCTTTGACTCCTAACAAGGTGTGTCTCCTAACAAGGACTGTGTACTGTAATGTTGTAATAAGCTCCTAACATGGCTAATATCTTTTAAGAGGAATACTATACTCTCAGTACATTATTTATGAGTATTAATTCCCATCAAGGTTTTACCTTGAACGGAGTTTCCTTGACAACAAATATTGTGCTATGGTGTTGGCATTTACAGTGTTATCATTTACTTTTGCTGATATGGTTTATAAAGTTTAAAATTTTAATTTAATCTATACTACAACTGATTCACCCCCCCCCCCTCTCTCAGTTGTCTCATGGACTATTATTCCTAACAAATTTGGGGTCCTTAGGAGTATTTGGTAATCAATTTAGAAGTTTGGATTAAATGTTGCAAACATTTGTAAAAATATGTAAAAGTTGTTATTATAAAAGTTGTTAAAAATGTCTTTATATGGTTTTGTTAATCAAGAAGGGGTTACAAAATAGTTGGAATTGATTGAAAGTGTATAAAAAATGACCTCCAACTATAATTCCATGGTTGGGGAAGGTTTGAGAATGATTGAATAAGAAGAATTTTTTTTTTTTTTGACAAGTTCTATGTTGTATTTTCAGTGTTTTTTTTCTCTATTATAGTCTGATTGTTTCTGTTGGTACATCCATATACAGTATAGTACAAGCCTAAAACCAATGGAAAAGGATGTATAAATTACTCTAGTTTCATTTTATTTTTGTTTTGTTCAATTTTACGAATATTTGTAGAAGTTATGATCATTTTTTTAAGTGCTGGTTTGAGTATGCACTAGGGTTACCAGTTTTGGGAAAAATAGCATAACCCTTATATCCATTGTTGGATTTTGACAAACAATTGAGGAAAGGTTTCTAATAAGGTCATTTTCAGCCTCACTATAGAGATTTTCCTAATTCTTTAAATTTTGAAAGTTATAGGTGAATGTTCTTTTTATTTGCATGTATTTTGTCTAGTTAGGCCTAGTCAAGAAGAAAGAAAGTCGATTTTTGAAGAATTCCATACAAAGAACCCTACCCTTATTTTAGGATATATTCAATAATAAAAAAAATAGTTATATGAAACAAGTTTTCTTTTTTGGAGAACAATTGGGAATGAAAAGTTATGTTCAAAAATGCCCTTTTGAAAGGCTACAAGAAAGAATGAGGGTTTTATTTTTACCATATGAATTGAATGACATGATAAAGGTTTTAAAAGAGTGATTATCAATAAAAAAAATTTAGTTTTCCACCCCTCCTTTACATCAAATTGGTATTAGACCTGAAGATCTAGGAAAATCTGAGTTTTGGAGTTTGAGTTTTTTCTTTTTGCAAGTTGAAGGAAGAACCTAGATACCAAAAGACCAGGCCAAGGGAAAAGAAAGGTGCCTAAGGTGAGGTGTCATGAAGACAAGTAGAAGCACGGTGAAAGATACTTTCTTGAGGAAAAAGAATGGAATATTTAAGGTGAAAATTCTATGGATACTTGCAGAGTAAGGAGGTACCAAGAAAGAAACAAGAGAAAAAAAGAGAGAAAAGTGAGATAAAGAAGAAATATGAGAAGGAATAAAAATTAAGTATTCAGAAGGAGATAATAAATTTGAGCCAAGAGTTGGAAGAAATGGAAAAAATAATGGAACTTTAGATGCATCAATTGCTTGAGAGAGAAAAATAAGAAAGTGATTGACATTTACCAATTAGAAAGAAGGTAGAGTGGCTCATCAAGATGATCGTTCAAAGGAGGAAAGCGAGGAAAAAAACACTAGAGCTTGGATAGTATTTATTTATGATGGAAGAGCCTAAGCCATTTGAGAAATAGGGAAAATGTGAAGAAAATGGGTCCATTGAGACTCAAGATTTTATTTCGAACAATACTTATGAGTATGTGTTTACATGTATAGAAGATGACAATGGAAACGAGTATAAAGAAGAAGGAGAAGTGAATGAAGTGTATGATATTTTTATGAAAATATAAAAAATTTATGGTGAAGAATATTTTGAAAAAGAACTAAGGTAATGGTTGTATTTTATGATGTTATAGATGATGAATATGCTAGCATATTATTTTCCAATGATGACGATGAAGACATAGATGGTGGTATTGATGCATATGAATGAGAAATTGAATTTTTGTACCTTTAAGTTGAGAATATTATTAATAATAAATGATGCACTAAGAATAAAAAGGGTCCAGTAAAAGTTGCAAAGATGGAGGACAAGTTGTAGAAGAATTGTTAGACCAGGAAGAAAAAGAAGACTTGTACTCAAGTGGAATTGAGTTTTTTTTCTCCTTGGGAGTATGGTGAAGGGGAACCTTAGAATACAAATATGTTCAAATTTGTGTGATAATTTGGGGTCCTTAGGAGTCTTTGGCAATAAATTCAGATGTTTGGATCAAATATTGTAAACATATGCAAAAAGATGTAAAAGTTGTCAAAAGTGTCTTAATGTAGTTTTGTTAATCAAGAAAAGGTTACAAATCAAGAACGGGTTAAAAATAGTTTGAATTGATTGAAAATATATAAATATGGCCTCCATCTCAAATTCCATGGCTGGGAAGGTTGGAGAATAATTGAATAAAAATAAAATTCATTTTTTGGCAAGTTCTATGTTATATTTTCTATGTTTTTTTCTCTATTACAATTTGATTGTTTCCTTTGGTAAGGCAATATATAGTATAGTAAGGGCCTGAAAGCATCCAGTTTCATTTTATTTTGGTTTGGATCAGTTTCACTAGGATTTGCAAAAGTTGTGATCATTTTTGTAAGTGCGGGTTTGAGTTTTCCCTAGGATTACCAACTTTGGGAAAAATGGCATAACCCTTGTTTCCACCATTGGATTTTTAAACAAAATTGAGGAAAGGTCTATAATTTCCATTTTAGTCTCACATGATTTATTGGCCTAATTATTTGATTTTTGAAGCTATAGGTGACTGTTCTTTTCATTTACATTCATATTTTTCTAATTAAGCCTAGTCAAGAAGTGAGACAGTCAATTTTTGAAGCATTCTGTATAAAGAACCCTACCTTGATTTTGGGATATATTCAATAATGGAAAATGAGTATCTAAAATAAGTTTTATTTTTTGGAGATCAGTTGGAATTAAAATTTTATGTCCAAAAATGCCCATTTGAAAGACTATAAGCAAGAATGAGGGTTTGTGAAGGAAAACCTACCAATTGGTGATAAAGGGTTTGAAAGAGTGATTGTTAGCAAGTGCTTTGTAGTTATCCACCCCTCCTTTCCATAAATTTTGTTTTCATTTCCTATGTTTTCCTTAAGTATAACTATTTTTTAGTAGATTACAGTTAGGAAAGAATAAATCCTAGTACCCCATTTTTACTAACATTGTGCGGGGTCATGGGAATTATACGCTCTTCACTCTTGTATGAGTCAAAGGAAGGATCCTTATGCAAGATTGTTTTCTCCAAGTAGTCAAATTATTCAGGAAGAGGTGATACCACACCTAAAACTAAAGAAGAAAATCCTTGAAAAATAGAGTTTGAGATGCCAATATAGATACAACCTCAACTAGAAAATCCTAAGAAGCTAGTACTAGGAGCCAATATGGCTTTGCCTCCATAAGCTCCACCTGGTTCCCCAAGTTCTCATTCCTTGGGATGTAGTGGCAAAGGGAATGATACTATGCTAACTGGTGCAAGAGCACCCATGGGTTGTTCAATCAATCCTAGTTCATTTTGGTGTGTATAAGCCTTTAGGGCATTTTGATGTTTTATTTAGGTCATGTTGACCATGATAGAGGGTACAATAGGCTTTGGTCTATAGAGTTTTAGGACCTTTTGGTAAGTTGCAATTAGGATATAGAAATTTGTAAAGCCTCTTGATTTGCACAATTGGATGGATGATGTTAGTCTGATGTTAGTAGGGTCTAGGATGGGTTAGAATCATGTTTCAAACATGATTATATATTTTGGTAAGATTTGGTGAGAATTGGAACTCATTAAGTAAGTTTTGCAATAAATTATCAAAAAGTTGTAAAAGTTGCATTTTGCAACTTTTGCAACTTTGAAATGTCAATGGAAAAGAGACCTAAGAGGGAACTAACTACCGAACCACCATACATAATACATGGATTGACCATGAAGCAAGGTTGGACACCCTTTGAACGGACAATATTTGGAAGCAATCATGAATTTTGTGTGTTTTTGTGTGCAATTTCAGTTATTTTTGCAACAATAGGTAGTTAATGGATTGAAGCTTGAAATTTAACTCATGCATGGCTTAGAGTAGGTGTTTTCTTAGTTCTATGTGCCTTTATATAGGTGTTTTGATTTATTTTTGTGTTCTTTTGTAAATAGTTTTGATTTGACAATATCACTAGTTCAATCTAGGCAGTGTGCAAAGATGGAGATCTAATTCACTTTCCCACCTCCCATTTGGTATGGCCTCATGGGAATAGTGAATAGACTCCATGTAAATATATTTTTTAGGAGCTTGGGCCCTGAACTACAGAGGATTGATTTTTAAAGTCTTTCCCTAAGCAAGCCAGTGGTGAGCCTGGCTAGGGAAGACCAAAGTGCAGAGAGCACCATTTACAGAGGTGGATAGCTAGAGTATAAATTCCTTTTGGAAGTTGAATTTGGGAGTATTTCCATTCTTTGATAAGAAGGAGAGGATTACACCAATCCATTTGATGGACTAATTCACTTCATCTGTCAGGAGCCAGAGAATGCCTTGAAAACCCTTAAAACTACTCAATTTGAGTTAGGGTACAGTACGGAAGGTGGTGACCCCAAGAACCCAAAAATCCTTGAGGGGTTGAAAATTTTTCCAAGATTCCCAACAAAATTTTCAGGGTTCCTTTGGAAGAGTTGAGAGAAAATCCCTATTTTCTCAGAGTAGGAGACCTAATAGGGCTACTAGCTTATTAGGCCTATTTTGTGAAAGATTGGAGAAATTGACCATAAGGTTGAGCTAGGTGGGACTCCTAACACCCCTAGTGGAGTAAACTAACATGTTTTAAGACACATTCACACCTATTCAAGCTAGACATATGCATATGGAGGTTGCAATCCTTTAAGGTGGAATAAGGGAAAGAGGAAGAAAAGCAAGAATGCACCAATTGTGAGTCTTGGTAGATTGAATCTTTGTTGTTAGTTGGGTTGGCCAGAGTAACCAGGGGATAAACATTGGTTGAGGGTCCTATAGGTTCCAAGGAGTGTAGTTAAGAAACCCAAGAAGTCTTTTGATAAGACTAGGAGCATGAATCAGTGAGTGATTCATCCAACCTCCCTAAAGGATTGGTATGAGAGCCCCAAAAATATTTGGGATTGCATAGTGCATGTCAGATTATGAGTCTAGTGGATCCACAATCATGGTAACTAATGTTGAATTGGACAAGAAGGTATATGAATAGGAGTAAGATAATAATCTATTAAGAGAAAGAATAGCTCAAATTGAGAAAGCATTGATTGAAGTGCAGACAAAGAATGATGAAGTCAGTGATAAGTTGGAAGGGAAAGAAGCTAAGGGTAAATAGGTTGCAGAAGAGGATAAAATCCCTGACCCTAACCCTGTGTTGAAAGAATAACCATTCTTGAAGGATTTGAAATCCATGAATGGAAAATAACTTGAAGGGATACCAGTATTTAGTGGGAAGATGGAGGCAGATCTAGTCATGGGCTGGATTAAAGGCATGGAGAATCACTTTGAATGTGATGGAGTTAAAGAAGCTCAGAAGGTCAGGGTAGAAAAGTCAAGACTTAGAGCCTCTCCATTGACATGGTGGAAGTTAATTCCCACATAAAGGGAAAAATAAGGAAAGAAACCAATTTCCACTTGGAAAGGAATGGTTGTCAAGGTGGAAGAGGCATACATTCCAGATGATTACGAAATCCAATTACACAAGAAGAGACAAAGATTAAGATAGAAGGATCTCGTTGTAAATTCCTACACTGAGGAATTTTAAAAGATTTGCATGAGATTTAATGTGTCTAAGGATGAAATCCTTAAGGTGGCTAGATACCTAAATGGGCTAAAATGGAGTATTCAAGAAGAGATGACTCTTCTAAGTCCCAAGATAGTGCACCAATGTTATCAATTGGCTATAAATATTGAAGACAAGAGTAGGAGGAAACAAGATCAAACTTACAGAGGTAGAGGAAGAGGAAGAGACCAGAGAGGTCATAGAGGTGGATACTAAGGTAGAGGGACTGAACAAAGAAGACATGGAGAGTCTAAATTTGTAGAGCATGGAAGTGAAAAAATTCAAGAGGAGGATATGGAAGAGGTAGAGAAACTCAAGGGAGTTATAATAGAGTAAGAGGTGCAGGAAGAAGTAACTCTTAATTTGCTAGCATGAAATGTTATAGTTGTGGTCAAATGGGTCATCCTTCTTATAGGTGCTTGAAGAAAGCAACCTCCTCAAACAATGACAAGATAATAGCATATACTCAAGAAGACACAACAAGTGTCAAGTCACTATAGGTTAACCATATTGAATTAGATATGGGGGAGAATCTCATGTTTAGAAGATTTCTAATCAGACAACTAGTCAAAGAAGAACCAAAGAAAAGGAGAGCCTTATTTAGGGTGAGATGAAAAATACTTGATAAAGTGTACAAAGTTATTATGGATTCTGGTTCCACAAATAACATGGTCTCAGAGGAGGCAGTGAAGAATCTCAAATTGACAAACATACCCCATACTAATCCATACAAGGTTACATGGTTGAATAAGGGACAAAGTGTCCTTGTGAATGAATAGACATGGGTTGAGTTCTCCATTGGAGGGTACAAAGACAAGTTGATTTGTGATGTGTTGCCTATGGATGCATGTCATCTCCTATTGGGTAGACCATGGAAATATGGAAGAGGAGCCATCTATGATGGGAAAGAGAATACCATCTCATTCAAGAAGGATGGTAGGACATTCAAAATCCAGTCATTATTAGAGGAAGAAGAAACATAGTCAAAGACCCCTAGTGTCTTACTAAGTAGTGGAAAAGAGTTCCTTAACAATCTTCAACAAGAAGGAGGTGAAGATTATGCTATAGTTGTGGTACCCAAGGTAGAAGAAAAGGTTACTCAAACACCTATACCAGAAGAAGTCCAATACTTACTTGGAAAGTTCAAGGACATAATCAATGATGGAACACCAGCAACATTACCTCCTAAAATGACTATCAGTCATTAGATAGATTTCATACCAAGGGCTTCATTGCCCAACAAGGAATCTTAAAAACTCACACCAGAGTAGAATTAAGATGTGTCTAGACAAGTGCAAGAGCTATAAGACCAAGGACTAATCAAGAAGAACATCCGTCCATGTTTCATACCTGTGGTCTTGGAATCCAAGAAAGGTGGTAAGTGGAGACTGTGCACTAAATCTAGAGCTATCAATAGAATTACTATTAGATACAGATTCCCTATACCTAGAATTGAGGATTTGATGTAATGTCTTGGAGGGGCCAAGTATTTCACTAAGTTGGATCTCAAAAGTGGGTACCACCACATTAGAATAAAAGATGGGGATGAATGGAAGATATCTTTTAAAACCACAGATGGGTTGTATGAATGGAGAGTTATGCCATTTGGCCTTTCAAATGCCCCTAGAACATTCATGAGGCTCATGAATGAGGTGCTTAAGGATTAAAATAAAATATTTATGGTAGTGTATCTAGATGATATACTCATCTTCAGTAAGATAGTAGAGGAACACTTGGAACACTTGGAGATTGTACTCAAAAGGTTGCAGGAGGAGAAGTTGTCCATCAATCTAGAGAAGTCTGAGTTCTTCAAGCAAGAGCTTGTGTATTTGGGGTTTGTAGTATCTCAAGGTTCATTGAAAATGGACCCAAGAAAGGTGGAGGCTATCTTTAGTTTTCCAAAACCAACCACAAGGACAGAGGTAAGGATCTTTCATGGGTTAGCTTAGTTTTATAGGAAATTTATAAGGAGTTTTAGTGGTATTTGTGCACCAGTGCTAGACACTATTAAAGGAGGGTTAAAGACCAAGTTAAAATGGAATCTTAAAGCAGGGGATTCCTTTGAGAAGTTGAAGCAACAAGTGGCTACCCAACCTATCCTTTTTTACCTATTTTTGATAAGCTATTCACAACAGAGTGTGATGCAAGTGGAGTGGCAGTAGGAGGAGTGTTGAGCCAAGAGGATAGGCCTATAGATTTCTTCATTGAAAATATCAATGAAGTAAAGAAAAATTACTCTGCCTATGATTTGGAGTTGTATGCTCTAGTCTAGTCTCTTAGGAAATGGAGGCATTATCTCCCTCCTAAGGAGTTTGTAGTGTTCACAGACAATCATGCATTAAGTTACATTAATACACATGAGAAATTGAGTAATAGGCACTTGAAGTGGATGAAATATCTACAAGCCTTTACATTTACTATAAACCACAAGAAGGGACAGTTGAACAAGGTAGAAGATGCAATGAGTAGGAGAATGTTGTTAGTTCAAGAAGTTCAACTAGAAAGTATTAACATAGAGATTTTCAAGGACCTCTATAGAGATGGTGAAGACTTTTTTTAAGCATATAAGGTATGTTCTGATTTCCAAAACCACTTTCATAGTCAGTTTGCATAATATACTCTTCAAAGTGGACTCTTGTTTAAGGGAAACCAATTATGTGTCCCTAAGGGTTCAATGAGAGAAAATCTCATTCAGGAGAAGCACAATGGTAGCTTAAGTGGACATTGTGGCATCAACAATACAATAGAGTTAGTATAGAGGTTTTATCATCGGCCCAAGTTGCCAAGAGATGTCAGAAGATATGTTGAACAATGTGTGGTTTGTATGAAAGCCAAAGGAGGAGCTAGAAATGCAGGTTTATACCAACCTTTTCCTATTCCAAATAGACCTTGGGAGTGCATTAGCATGGAGTTTATTGTAGGTATCCCTAAGACAAAGACATGGTTGGATAGTTTTTATGTGGTGGCAGATAGATTCAGTAAAATGAGTCATTTCATTCCTTGTAAAACCACCCATGATCCCAGTTACATTTCTCATCTCTTTTTTCAAAGAGATTGTGAGGATACATGGACTACCCCTAAGCATTATATCATATAGGGATGTCAAGTTCATGAGTCACTTTTGGAAGACTCTATGGAGCAGATTGGGTAAAAATTTGTCATTTGGATCAACTTACCATCCAAAAATAGATGGTCAAACTGAGGTGATCAATAGGGTGCTAGGTAATTTGCTTAGATGCCTAACTAAGGAATATGGGCAGACATGGGATCTAGTGATTCTACAAGCTCAGTTTTCCTATAATGATAGTGTAAATCAGACTATTGGTAGAATTCCTTTTAAGGTAGTGTATATAATGCATCCAAGGGGAGTGTGTGAACTTGGAGGTTTGGGGGCTATGTAGTATAGGAGTGTTCATGCAAAGGATTTCTATTAGACAATGGTGGAGATACAAGAACAAGTGAAAAAGACCATCATAGAGGCTACCAACAAATTGAAGGCTAAAGTGGATGTGTCAAGGAGGGATGTACAATTTGCAGTAGGAGACTATGTCATGGTTCATCTAAACAAGACAAGGTTATAGAAAGGAGTGCCAACTAAGTTGCAGATCAAAAGACTAGTGGGACCATGTATGGTATTAGCCAAATATGGACAGAATGCTTACAAGGTGGAATTACCCTCAGATTTGAGTATTTCACCAATGTTCAATGTGGTAGACTTGGTGAAGTCCAAGGGACCATTGACAGACTTGAACTAGACCAGCAAGGAGGTATTGGAAGATGTCAGCACTGAGGTCTTACCTCCCAAATCAAAGCTCCAAGAAGAAAGGATCTTAGAATCCAAGGTGAAGAATTCAACTAGACACATGGTATACATGGAGCATTTAGTATAGTGGAAGGATAAACCAGAATCTAAAGCTATATGGGTGGAGGAAGGAAACTTCAAGAAATTAGGCATTGACATGTCTCTAATTTCTCCTCATGTTACTTGAAAGTTGTGTAGAGGGGGAGAATGGTGCAGGAGCACCCATGGGTTGTTCAATCAGTCCTAGTTCATTTTGGTGTGCATAAGCCTTTAGTGAATTTTGGTATTTTCTTTAGGTCATGTTGACCATGGTAGAGGGTACAATATTATTTTGTCTATAGATTTTTAGGACCTTTTGGTAAGTTGCAATTAGGGGATAGAAAGTTTTAAAGCCTTCTGATTTGTACAATTGGATAGATGATGTTAGCATGATGTCAGTAGGGGCTAGGATGGGTTAGAATCATGTTTCAACCATGATTATATATTTTGGTAAGATTTGGTGAGCATTGGAACTCATTTTAAGTTAGTTTTGCAAGAAATTGTCAAAAAGTTGTATTTAGCAACTTTTGCAACTTTGAAATGTTGCTCGGACAACATTGTCAAGTTTTGAGAATCCAATGGAAAAGAGACCTAAGAGGGAAATAACTACCGAAACACCCTACATAAGACATGGATTGACCATGAATCAAGGTTGGACACCCTTTGTACGAATAGTATTTGGAAGCAATGAATATTTTTGTGTGTTTTTGTGTGCAATTTCAGTTATTTTTGCAACAGTACGTAGTTAATGGATTGAATCATGCACTTTAACTCATGAATGGCTTAGAGTAGGTGTTTTCTTAGTTCTATGTGCCTTTAGATAGGTTTTTTTATTTAATTTTGTGTTATTTTGTAAATAGTTTTGATTTGACACTATCACTAGTTCAATCCAGGTAGTGTGCAAAGATGGAGATCTAATTCACTTTCCCAATGTCCATTTGGTACAAAATCTTGGGAATAGTGAATAGAATTCATGTACATATATTGTGTAGGAGATTGGGCCCTCAACTATAGAGGAATGATTTTTAAATTCTTTCCCTAGGCGAGCGAGTGGTGAGCCAAACTAGGGAAGACCAAAGTGCAGAGAGCATCATTTGCAGAGGTGGATATCTATAGTAGAAATTCCTTTTGGAAGATGAATTTGGGATTCTTTCCATGATTTTGTAAGAAGGAGAGGATTATACCAATCCATTTGATGGAATAATTCACTTCATCTTTGTTAGGAGCCAGAGGATCCTTGAAACCCCTTAAAACCACTCAAATTGAGTTAGGGTACAGTACAGAAGGTGGTGACCCCAAGACCCCAAAAATACTTGAGGGGTTGAAACATTTTCCAAGAATCCAAAGAAAAGTTGCAGGGTTCCTTTGGAAGAGTTGAGAGAAAATCCCTATTTTCTTGGAGTAGGAGATCTAATAGGGATACTAGCCTATTAGTCCTATTTTGTTAAAAATTGGAGAAATAAACTATAAGGTTGAACTAGGTGGGACTCCTAACACTCCTAGTGGAGTAAATTAACATGTTTTAAGACACCTCCACACCTTTTCAAGGTAGACTTATGCATATGGAGGTTGAAAGCCTTTAAGGTGGAATAAGGGCAAGGAGAAGAAAATATAGAATGTACCAAGTGTGAGTCTTGATAGATTGAATCTTTATTGTTAGTTGGGTTGGATAGAGTAACCAAGGGATCAAAATTGGTTGAGGTTCCTATAGGTTCTAAGGAGTGTATTGAAGACACCATATAATTCTTGTGATAAGACTACGAGCATGAATCAGTGAGTGATTCATCCAACCTCCCTAACAATAAATTTTCACTTTCCCATTGTCCACTAGTAGAGGGCGCTGCTATGAAGAATATACCTCAATCTCTCCTTCCAAACTTTCATTGACTAGTTACTAATGATCTAGACATATTTCTCTTTGATTTTGATATTCCTTGTTGCAATTATGAGTATTCCACTGATTCTCATCGATTGAAGTTGTTTCCTACAACTCTCAAGGACTATTCCTTGATGTGGTTCATAGGATTAGGAATAAATATTGTTGCAACATGGGCTTCCATGAAAGAAACTTTTGTTAATAAGTATAAAGATTATTTTAGGGGAGGAGATTTGAGAGGTGATGAAATATTTAGGATGTCCCAAAAGAAGGATAATCAATTAGAAGATTATCTTGAAAGGTTTCTATTACACCTTAAGAAGTCCACTCACAATAATCTAGGAGATGATTCAGTAAAGTTAATTGTCCTTTGGGGAATTCATGAAGATTGTATGGATGCATTAGACTTGATGGGTGATAGAGATATCCCCCAATCTTCTTTGAATGATATCCAAAATCTTTACAGAATTTATTTAAGGGACAACATACAATGTTATTAATATGGTAGTGAACAACTAAGAGGGGAGGTGAATTAGTTGTTCCCAAAATATCAAACCTCAAGCCTTTAGTCCTTAAATATTCTAAATTCTGATATGATTACTTGAAAATAAAATAAGCATGCATCTTCAAATTGGAATCAATTCCACCCAATTTGACACAAGATTTTTATCATGGAAACCCTGTCAGGGGAAAAACCATGGTGGGGTTGATTACCCACAATAAGAAAATACCTTGTTATAAGTATAAACCTAGTACAATATATGGGGAATGTTGGAAATCATTGAGAAGATTGTTAGAAATAATTGGCATTATGATGGGCTTTGTCATTGATGTTAAATAGCCAAGTAATAGCTATCAGAATACCTATCAGGCATATGGGAGAGTTATCAGAATAAGGAGGTTAACTATCAGAAGTTGATACCTATCAGTCACAAGGAAACTCAAGAAACAACTAACAAGAGGAAGAACATGAAAATATTTTATGGGAAGATTGAGATTAATTTTTTTATTAACCATAAAATCAAAGGTCAGGAATGAAGGAAAAGTAAAGGAGATTCAATTATAAGAAGCTTAAGGAATAGATTATGATTATGAGTTGTTGAGAAGAAGTTACAAAGACAAAATTGAGCAAAGAAGTAAATCAAAAGCAGAGCAAAGAAGAGAACAATGATTTATAGAATAAGGGATCTAACAAGATTTTGAAGGAAGCATTTACAGGTCATTACTATCTTGTGAAGAATCTTAACAATGTCTACAAGGTATTTTAAATCTCTTAACCGAGTAGTCTCTTACAGGATTGATAAGTTCATAATGTGTGAGGTTTTTGTAAATCCTTTGACAGGGTGAACACCGCACAGGTGGGATTAAATCTCTTAACAGATTAGTCTTAATAGGACTATAGATACACTTAACAATGTATTAGTTACTCCTAATCAGGTGAGTCATTCGGAAGGTGAAATATTGTAAGCCCTAACTGTAAATTTTTTTATCTACAATGAAGAGTTGTGGGTATCATCCCCACCATATTTTTCCTTCTAACCAAGGGTTTTCGTGTAACCAAAAAATAGGTGTGTTATGAGTGTGGATCTAATTATGCATTTACTATTATTTAATTTATGATTTTAAAGTTACATCATATCATTTATACTGTGGACACTATCAGTTAAAGTTATTATCGGTTGATGGTTAATTGATTAAAGTGCAAAAGATTTATAAGTTTTTTAATATTGATTTACCCCCCCCCCCTCTCAGTACCTAATATTTC
>MU223181.1:827205-857140 GCA_018584345.1 Thuja plicata | reverse complement strand
CCCGAGAAGGTTCCAGAAATTTAGCCCTTAGGGCCGACCAAACTTAGAATTATTTTATTTTTCATTTTTAATACATCAAAGTCGGCTCAAAATAACTTTTGAAACCCGAAAATTTTGAAGGAAAAATTATTTTCTGCTATTTCAGGTGGCCCAACTTCCGGAGACCATAAGTCATCACCAATTGACCCGATTGACTATTATAACCCCATTTCAGAAACGCCACGAAGCGCTCTACAAAAACTCAATTATGCAAGCATCATCGAGCCCAAGTTTCAACCTCATCCAGGGCCTCTAAAGCCTTCAAAACTGAGCTCGAAGTTTCTGTACCCTGTTTTCAATACCGGAGATTTTTAATATCTTCAAAACTAGACCTGATCTAGCCATGAAACTTTACTGGCAAACTGATATGACTGAGATGAACCTCCACATGAAAAATCAGAACATTCCGAGATCGTATGGCCAACTTACTAAAAATAGCAAGTTTCCATAAATAGAAGCTCTGCACAAGGTAGCCCTTATTGAAAAGAAAACTGAAATATTTTTGGGTGATGCAAGATTGCCCTTACACCCAGGATGCTCCTGCATCATAAAGGAACCATGATATTGAATAACCTGATTAAATGTGAAAATGCTTACTGGGTTAAAGGATTGAATTAAAATTTGTTAAGTGTTTCTCAGTTGAACAATTCAGGTCACAGAGTAACATTTGAAAATAACAAGGCAAAGATCTTCAATGAATCAAGAAGGTTGACTGGTATCGGTGAGAAGACAAAAGGTAACCTTTTCTATCTTGATGACACTAACACGACTTGTTTGATGGCTAGAAACAAAGACTTATGGTTGTGGCACAAAATATTGTGTCATGTGAACTTTGACAACATGACAAAGATAAGAAACAAAAGGAATGTTAGAGGCTTACCGATGATGAATAAGCCTGAGCATATCATGTGCAAGAATTTTTAAAAAGGTAAGATGACAAAGTCTAGTTTCAAAAGAAAAACCCATACATCTACTACAATTCTAGAATTAGTCCATACAGATCTATTTGGATCGATGAGAACAAAGAGCTACTATGGAGATAGGTATTTTATTCTCTTTTTTGATGATTTCTCTAGAATGATGACAGTCATTTTTTAAAAATATAAATCAGAAGCATTTAAGATGTTTAAATGGTACAAAGCAATGGTAGAAAAATAAAGTGAAAAGAAATTGAAATGCTTAAGGTCAGATAGAGGAGGGGAATTTACTTTAGAAGAATTCAATGACTATTGCAATGAGCATGGAATTAAGAGACAAGTTTTTTCACCAAGGACACCACAACAAAATGGAATTGCTGAGAGGAGAAACAGATCAATTGTTGATTGTGCAAGAACATTGATGATTGAGAAAAACATCACTCAAACATTTTGGAGGGAATTTGTCAGTAGTATTGTCTATACACTAAACAAAGTACAATTGAAGGACACAAAGAAGACACCATATGAGCTTTGGTATGGTCATACACCCAATGTAAGTTACTTTTGAATCTTTGGTAGTCAATTTTATATATTGAAGGATGATAGAAATGGAAAACTTGACTGCAAAAGTGAAGAAGGTATCTTCCTAGGGTATTCAACCAAAAGAAAGGCTTATAAATGTCTTAACATTTCATCTAACAAAATCATTGAAAGTGCAAATGTGAAAATAGATAAATTTGCAGAAAATAATGATAAGGAAAGCAAAAAGGAACTGGAGGAATACAACAGGTTTGTTTATACAGAACCTGACACTCTACCCGAGAAATAGTGTGTCACTCCCAAGCATCAAAACATTGCACCCGAGCATCAGACTACAATTACCAATGATCAGGATAATACTCAAGATGATGTTCCGATCAATAGAGATGAAAATAAAGGTGAAGAAGATAATCAGAATGATGAACACAAAGTTGAACCAAAACTTTCCAGGTATGTCAAAAGACATCATCCACAGAATCAAATCATAGGAGACAAGAAGGCTGGAACAAGAACAAGAAGTAAGTCACTTAACACCAGGTGGTTACTTTGTGATTTTGAGCCTAAATTTGTTTACAATGCACTTGAGAATGAAGAATGGGTCAGTGCTATGAATGAGGAAATAGATTATATTGAGAAGAATAATACATGGACACTAGTACTGAGACTAGATGAAAAGAATGTCATCGGTACCAAATGGATATTCAGAAACAAGTTGAATGAGAATGGAGAAGTCACTAGAAACAAAGAAAGATTAGTATGGAAGGGATATGCACAAGAAGAAGGTATTTATTATGGCAAAACCTTTTCCCCCATTACCAGACTAGAAGGAGTTAGAATTTTACTTGCTTATGTTGTATTTAAAGGATTCAAGGTATACCAAATGAATGTAAAATCGACATTCCTAAATGGAATATTGGAAGAAGAGGTATACATTGAACAATCAGAAGGGTTTGTTAATCCATACAAGAAAAACATGGTATGTAGACTACAAAAAGCCTTGTATGGATTGAAACAAGCACTAAGAGCCTGGTATGAAAGACTTCACTCATATCCCATTAGCATAAAATTTGTTAGAACAAGTGAAAATAGCAATCTATACTTAAAAGAAGATACCAAAGGTAATATTCTGATTGCTGAAATTTTTGTTGATGATATCATTTTTGGGGTAAATGAATTGTTATGCAAATCCTTTTCTAATGAAATGAGCAAGGAATTTGAAATGTCTATGTTTGGAGAGATCAAATTCTTTCTTGGTCTACAGATTCTTCAACAAGATGCAGGCATATACATCACTCAGTCCAAATACATCAAGGAAGTGCTAAAGATATTTGAGATGGAAGATTCCAAACCAGTTGGAACACCTATGGCTACTAGATGCAAGCTGACAAAGGAAGACAAGACAAATGAGGTAAATCAGACCTTATATAGATCAATGATTGGAAAACTGATGTATGTTGTTTATAGAAGACCAGATATAGCACATGCAGTGGGGATAGTTGCAAGATTCTCTGCTAATCCCAATGAATCACATATGCCTGCTGTCAAAAGAATTCTGAGATATCTGAAGAACACCGAAGACTATGTATTATGGTACAAAAGAGAAGGAAAAATTGAGCTAAAAGTCTATACAGATGTCGATTGGGCTAGAAACATTGATGACCAAAAGAGCACAACTGGAGGGGCATTCTTCATGGGTGACAGACTTGTCACATGGATAAGCAAGAAACAAGGATGCATCTCTTAGTCTACTGTAGAAGTAGAGTATGTGGTTGTTGCTGCAAATTTCTCTAATATTGCATGGATCAAACAATTACATGAAGGTATGCATATGAAGATCCTTGAACCAGTAATTATCTATTGTGATAATACCAGTGCAATAAACATTTCTAAAAATCTAGTCATGCATGCTAAGACTAAGCATATTTCTATCAAGTATCACTATCTGAGAGAACAAGTGAAAGAAAAGGAAGTGACACTATAATATTTTCAATCAAAGGAACATCTAGCTGATATATTCACCAAGCGGCCATTACCAAAGGATACTTTTGAGTATCTGAGACAGAGACTATGTGTTCAACCCTTGTCTATCGGTCAATAATCTGACTAGGAGGTTGCATTAGCCTATACCACATCTGAAGATCAGTCATGTTGATGTAAACACTGAGATGGAAAGAAACAGATACATATGTACATTGCAAGCTACATATCTGCACAAAAAATTAGACATTGTATTGTTGATGGATAGGGAAATTCAAGGAATATATTATGCAAAGATATGGAAGATGATATAGATGATAAAATAAGGAGAAGTATTTTTGTTTGGAATTGTTGTCAAAGGGAGAGAAATATCTCATTATCATACAAAAGGGAGAATTATCATCAGGGAGATATTTAATTTATCATATAAAGGGAGAGATGATCTCCATATCACATAAAGGAGAGATATGATAAAAGGAGAGATTATATCATTATCCATAAAGAAAAGTTCCTGAGAATCAGAAAGGAAGAGTTAATCAATATTTTAAGGGAGAGAAATTGATTACATATGAAATATCCATCTAAGGGAGAGAAGTAACAAAGGGAGAGAGTTTAGACAAAGAGAAAGATTATTGTCAAAGGAAAAAGAGATTATTAAGAAGAGAAATAGTCAAGGTAGAGCACATATCAGAATAGAGATATCAGATGATACATCTATCTAGTGAAGGGATTGAAGATTGAAGACAACCACTCTGCATGAAACAAATCTAAGCTAGTTTTGAGCTTATCAAGAGCCAGACATTTGTAATAGTTACATTAGGAAAGCTTGATGAAACTGTATATTTCATATTGTATTAGTGATAGTATAGTATGATAATGTAGTATGTTGCCATCAATTCCAAAGGGAGAGATTGATGACATGTAACTGATTAAATTTTTGAATATGTTAAGTTGATAACTAAAATACAGATGGATAATGAAAGACATTAAATCAGTTAATGGACTGTATTTTCATTAATGTTAACTTGATATAATCTAATCGGTTATAATCAAAGTGTCAAAGACTTCAGAGGTTTAGGGAGATAAAGATTATGCTTTCTATAATGCATAAAAGACAAGAATTCACATTGTGACTACAAGCATCAATGGTTAGTGGAACCCAATGGATAGAGATCACTGACAGCCAAGTCACAGTGATGCCTGAGCAAGAAAACCAAAAAGCATAATCACAAGCAAACCCGATGGCCAGAAACATAGTATAAACCAATGGAGAAGCCCGAGGAGAACTAAAGTGTTGACCAATACTATTAGAGAGTTAAATCAAAATTAACTTGAGTTTAGAAATGATAAAACATCTAGCTGGCAGAGCTAAATATAGAGTTAACTAGTATTTATCATTATTTTCATCGACAAGATAAGCCAGAGATAAGTGATTGATTTAAAGATGATTTGTCCAGTTGGCAAGAATATCTCAGTGAGATAAAAGATGATTTTTTATTTAAATCTGATTGGCGAGAATTATGGATCACACCAAGATCAAGAAGATCAAGAACCTAAAAATGGTGATATCATATATATTTAAGATAAAACTCAATTCATTATGAATGGGTGAGGGTGAAGGAATGAACAAGAGGATGCTAAAGAGAAACTGATGAAGAGCAACTTCATACAGTACTAATCAACAAGCTGAGGAAAGAGATGAATAATTTTGCAGACATCGAGCAATAGAACATAGCATCACTGAGAAGAATCAAAGTGGAGAAAAGGTATAAATAGAGTTATATTGATCAAAATAGTTTGTGAGATTACAATAGATCTGAAAATTTTCAAGTATAAGTTGTATATGTGAATAGATCATACTGTTTCAGTTTAACCATTGATTCATAAATTCTCTTAACTGAGCGGGATTTAAAGATCCTTTCTATATTGAGATAAGTCCAATAGAGTATCAAAAATTTTGTTCATGAAGATAGCATGAGATACTGGATACCTATTGACATGCCAAGTGAGTGTTTGATCAAGGATGGTAGCATAGAGATGCCCGATATCAAGTGACAGACTAAAATTTTAAATCCTCTAACAAGGTCACA
This sequence comes from Thuja plicata, assembly GCA_018584345.1. Lineage (NCBI taxonomy): Eukaryota > Viridiplantae > Streptophyta > Pinopsida > Cupressales > Cupressaceae > Thuja > Thuja plicata. The sequence goes on along the minus strand of MU223181.1, from coordinate 851,577 downwards.
CCTAACAGTGTGTTTGTAACCTTTAACAAGGTTGGCTCTTCACTGAGCTCATTTCAGAAGAGTAAAAACTTATATATATATATATATATATATATGAAGAGATTTTTGTAAAGTGATATATAGAAGTGATGAGATGATATGAAGCAAATGGAATGCATGGATGCATTGTGATGTAAGACAGTTGCGAGAAACCACTGGAACTATCTAAGCATAGTTGATGCTTGTGGGTACCATCCCCACCAAGGTTTTCCCTTGGCCAGGGTTTCCTTGAAAACAATTCATGGTGTTATGAGTTATGTGTTGTGTGCTTATATTCTTTTCATTTCAATAATTATATGGTTTAGTTGGAAATTATTAAGTTCATGTTTAAAGTTTTGTAATACTGATTCACCCCCCCACCTCCCTCAGTATTACTTAATCCTAAGAATTGGTATTAAAGCTTTTGGCCCTTGGAAAAAAAGTTTAACAGCTTAAGGGAGCTCGAGATGGATTCTCAAAGCTTGGAAGAAAAATTTGAAGTAGCACTAGAAGATCTTGACAAAGCTAAAGTAGAGACTGGTGAATTAAAATTCAAATTGAGAAGAGCAAAGGGATTCATTAAGAAACTAAAAGAATAGCTTGAAATTTACAGAAGTTAGAGACAAGATCTTATGGTTAAGATAAAAGATGATTTAGAAAGTGATAATTCAGATCAGATAATGCAGCTTGAGCAATAGAAAGATACCTTAAAACTTTATTATGAAACTACTTCACTACATATGGCTAAAGATATTTAGAAAGAAAAGGTTGCTAAGAACAAAATTGGAGAAACCTTGAAGGATGCTAATATTAAGATAGGACAAATGAAGAATGAACTTGAAAACTACAAGAAGTATCTACAATTAGAGAAATGCAATCAGATCATAAAAGGAGAATTTGTTGAGGCAAAGAATCATATAAATAAAAACTTTACATGAGTAGTAAATTGATCGATGAATAGAGAGATAGACAGAAACCTAAAGGAGACATGACCGGTGCTGGCTTCAATTAAGTTGAATGTTCAAAGAATCAAGAAGAAAAATATGATGCAAATATTGATGGAGAAAGACCTACTTTTGAAGAACATAAAGAATAGATCAGACCTTTTAGAGGTAGATGTTTTGGTTGTAAAAAGTTTGGACACATGAAGAGAGATTGCAGAGGTAAAGTGGTGCAGGAGCACACCTAGGATAACCTCCATAGTTGTAATGTTTTGGCTTGTACTTGACATTGAGAAAGTCAAGGTAGTGTGTTTAATTTAGACCTTATAAGGTCATTGCATTGTGGACTAGGTGAGTTAGTCATTAGGACTAAGGTCACCAAAATAGTCATTGTTAGTAGCTTTTTAATGTTCTTAGGCATAGAAGCTTAGTGATGGATTTGAGATTTGAATGTGTCCTAAACACATAAATGTTGTCATAGAGATTCTTGGAGGCCATTAATGAAGTTGGATCCTTGAAATCCAATGGTTAGAGGTCCTAAGAATTAGGAAGTTGGCATAATGGCAAAGATGCCAAAAGTTGTTACAATGTTGTCATGACAACATTTGCAATTATTGCAAATGTTGCATGTAACTCAGTTACTTTCGATCCCCCTAGAAGGTAGGAGTGGGAGATCAACCAATAGGCCCTAGAAACATGGAATATGGAATCTAATGTATGGAGGCTTGAATCTAGAGGATATAGATTTCATTGTAACAAGTTTGGGATAGTGAACATAGCTCTGCAACTCTGATTTTGTGAAGAACCCGAGCTTTTCAGTGTGACAGTGCTATCATATGGATTGAATGCTTTGATTTAGTGATTTATTTGTGTTCATAGGATATTTCTAAGACTTTTCCATCTAGTAAGTAAGTTGATTTGAGTTAGTTTAAGGTCTTTAATAAATTGTTTTTAGTTTAGGGAGTTCACTAGTCCTGTCCTGACCAATTTGTCATTTCATGGCTCCCCCATGAAATCTAACCATGGGATCTTCCTAAGGCTAGGTGGATATGTTAGGGGAGTCATTTTTCTATACATATGTAGAGGTAGGAGTCTTGTGGGGTCGATTTTCTATTTTTAGTACCAATCCCTAGGCGAGCTGACAGTGCTCGGTTAGAGGTTTGGAGGTGAAGAATTGAGCATTTCATGCGGGGAAGGAAAGTAAAATATAGGAAAAGTGTAGTTCTAGGTGGGATATGACCTAATATTAATTTTTTGAGAGATTTTTGAACTCACCAATCTATTTTGTCAAGTTTTGAGTGATAAATCAGTAAGATCCTACTAATTAGGCCTATTAGCCCTATTGGTCCTAGATAATAGGAACCCTATGTACGGAGGGATTAGGAGACTAAAAATTTCAAAATCCTTTGTAAAATCAAAAAGGGTATCTGAATGTGGGATTATTTCTTCAAATTATTTGGGAAAGTTTTGAAAGAATTGGGAAAGGGTCTCTGGAAAAGGCTATAAGGAATTAAGCCTAATTAGGCTTCTTAGGGTCTAAAACTTGATCTTGACTGAAAAGGGTTAAGAGATCCATCAAAATGGTGTCAAATGGGAACATATGGAAGGTTTAAAACATGTTTAACATCCCTACAATGACTCATGAATGCTAGTGTGGAGTTGGCACTTAGACCCTTCTAAGTGTAGGAGAAGAAGTGAACAATCTACATGGTGTTAGTCTTTCAAGGTGAAGCACAAAGTGTTGGGCTCTTAGAGAGGAGCTAGAGAAGGTCTTAGTTAATCATCTAAGCCTTTGGAAGATCCTAGTGAAGGTTAGGATTCTAATAGAGACAAGCTAGGTCTCTTGGTAGATGTGCAAGCAAGCCTTGGAACACATACACCATATTGGTATCAAAGCTTGATTAAGATCAAGATTGTGGTGGATGTTTCAACCTACTAAATCAGTGGGAGAGAATACACCAGTGGGATCATTAGAAGATAAAACCATGGTGACTAATGCTGAGTTAGCCAAAAAGGTAGAAGAACAAGAAGAAGATAACAAGTTTCTAAGAGAAATATTTTCTCAAACGAAGAAACTCTTGGGTGAAGTCCAAGACAAACCTGATAAAGTAAAGGATAAGATAGAGCAGAAGGAAGAAGAAGAAGAAAGGGAAAAAGGCCTAGAATTAGAGGAGGAAGCTCCAACACCTGATCCTATTATTGTTGAAGAACCCTTCTTGAAATCACTAAAGGCCTTAAGTAGCAAAGCTTTGGAGGGAGTACCACTATTTGGTGGACAAATGGATCCAGATTCAGTTGTGGATTGGATTGAAAGTATAGAAAACCATTTTGAATGTGATGGTGTAATAGAGGCCCAAAAAGTGAATGTACCCAAATCTAGGTTGAGAGGCTCAGCCCTCACATGGTGGAAGTTTACTCAAACTGAAAGGGAGAAAGAAGGAAAGAGTCCTATAGTCACATGGAAGGGCATGGTGACCAAGATAAAGTAGACTTACTTGCCTGATGATTATGAGGTTCAGCTGCATAGAAGAAGACACAATGTTAGACAAAAATATTTGGATGTCCAAGCATACACTGAAGAATTCCAAAAGTTGTGTCTAAGATCACAAGTGGCGGAGGATGAAACCATAAAACTAGCAAGGTATTTGAATGGACTCAAGTGGTCTATTCAGGAAGACATGAGTCTTGTGAACTTCAAAACCATCTGCCAATGTTATCAAATGGCCTTGAGAATAGAGGAGAAAGGCAAAATAAAACAAGAACAAACCTCCAAAGGAAGAGGTAGAGGAAGGGATAGTAGAGGACCAAGAGATGGCTATGGTCGAAGGAGTTTAGAATAAAGGACTCAAGGAGAAGTCAGATACACTAAGTAGCAAGAAGGAAGCTCTAGTAGAGGTGGTAGAGGAAGGAACTCTAATTTTAGAGGAATAAATGGTGGAAAAGGAAGAGGTAATTACTTTGCCAATACAAAATGTTATCATTGCAATCAAATGGGACACCCTGCGTATAGGTGTCTAGAGAAGGGTAGTACTTCTCAAGGAGGTAACAAGAGGACTAATCTAGTTCATGAGGAGAAAAATATAGTAGAGCCACACCCTGAGGTACCATTGAATTCAAAATAAGGTTAGAACCTCATGATGAGGAGAACATTGATCAAGGAGCCGGTTAAAGAAGAGACAACCCAAAGAAGGTCCTTATTTAGAATCAAATGCAAGGTGATGGGCAAAGTGTGTAGAGTCATTATTGACTCAGGGCCTACTGAAAACATTGTGTCATAAGAAGAATTCAGCAAGCTAGGCATGACAAGGATACCCCACACCCATCCTTACAAGGTCACATCGCTTAATAAGGGACAACATGTCATAGTAAATGAGCAGGCTTGGGTGGAGTTTTCTATAGGGAGGTATAAGGACAAGGTTCTATTTGATGTGTTGCCTATGGACACATGTCACTTGCTCCTAGGTAGGTCATGGAAATTTTACCTCCAAGCTATCCATGATGGGGTGAAGAAATCCTATACATTCAAGAAATACAAAGTGACTTTCAAAATTCAATCACTGTTGGAGGATGCAGAAGTGAAGACAGCAGGTCCTAATGTGCTCATGGTTGGTGAAAAAGAGTTCTTAGAAGCCATGGAGGAAGGAGAAGGAATTATCTTTGCATTGGTACTAAAGACAAGAGAAGAAAATGAAAGCAAAGGAGACAAGAAGATAGAGCTACCTAAGGAGATACAAAGCATGTTGCAGACTTATGAAGGTATAGTAAGTGATGGACAACCATCAACATTACCCCCTAAAAGAGCCATAAGTCATAGGATAGACTTTATACTAGGAGCTACCCTACCTAATAAAGTAGCCTACAAGATGACCCCTCAAAAAAATGAGGAGATTGCTAGACAGATAGAAGAACTCCTAAACAAGTTCTTATCAAGAAAAACATTATCCCTTGTTTCATACCCACTATCCTAGCACCTAAGAAAGGTGGAACTTGGAGGCTTTGTACTGATTCAAGAGCCATAAATAGGATAACCATTAGGTATAGGTTTCCCATTCCTAGGATTGAAGACCTAATGGATTGTCTAGGTGAAGCTAAGTGCTTTAGTAAGATAGAATTGAAAAGTGGCTATCACCAAATAAGAGTACAAGAGGAAGATGAGTGGAAGACAACCTTCAAAACCAATGAAGGTTTGTATGAATGGCTTGTCATGCCATTTGGACTGTCTAATGCTCCCTCCACATTCATGAGGATCATGAATGAAGTCCTCAAGGACTACATTGGAAAATTTGTAGTAGTATATCTTGATGATATACTGATTTATAGTAAGACAAGAGGTGAGCATCTTCAACACCTTGAGACTGTCTTCAAGAAGCTGCATGATGAGAAGTTGATGATCAACTTGGAGAAGTGTGAGTTCATCAAAATAGAGCTAATGTACCTTGGGTTTTTTCTCTCTCATGGAAAACTAAAAATGGACAAGAGTAAAGTGGAAGCCATCATAAATTGGCCTACTCCAAGGACAACAATAGAGGTAAGAAGTTTTCATGGCCTTGCTCAGTATTATAGGAAGTTTATAAGGCAGTTTAGTGCTATTTGTGCTTGTATGTTGGACATAATAAAAGGAGGGATGAAGACTAAGTTCATATGGAATGAGAAAGCCACCAAGAGCTTTGAGTTGTTAAAAGAAAAGATTGCTACCCAACCTATCTTATTCTTTACAAAATTTGAGAAGCTTTTCACTATTGAGTGTGATGCAAGCAATGTGGCTATTGGAGTTGTACTAAGCCAAAAGGATAGACCAGTGGAATTTCATTCAGAGAAGTTGAGTAAAGCTAAGAAGAAGTATTCTTCTTATAACCTTGAAATGTATGCATTAGTTCAGGCTTTAAGGAAATGGAGGCACTATTTTCTCCCCAAGGAGTTCATAGTCTATTCATATAATCAAGCTTTAAGATTCTTGAACTCTCAAGAGAAGTTGAGCCACAAGCACATGAAGTGGATTAAATACCTGCAAGCTTACACCTTTAATATCAAGCACAAGAAAGGAGTACTCAACAAGGTGGTAGATTCCTTGAGTAGAAGAGCTCTTACCATCCAAGAGATTCAAATGAAGAGCATGGGAATAGATCACTTCAAGGATCTATATGCTGATGATGAATAGTTTGTAGACATTTACAAGGTATGTGCTAAATACAAGAATCATTTCCATAGAAAATTTTTTGAATACACTTTGCAAAGAAATATCTTGTTTAAGGGAAATCAGTTATGTGTCCCTAGAGGGTCTATTAGGGAGAACTTAATTAAAGAAAATCACAATGGTTCATTGAGTGGTCACTTTGGGATCACCAAGACACAAGAACTTGTTCAAAGGTTCTATTATTGGCCAAGAATGAACCTTGATGTTAGGAGGTATGTGGAAAGTTGCATAGTATGTCAAAAGGCCAAAGGTACTTCTTAAAATGTAGGCCTATATCAGCCACTACATATTCCCACTAGGCCATGGGAATGCTTGAGCATGGTTTTTGTAGTTGGGTTACCCAAGACAAGACAAGGCATGGATAGTGTTTATGTAGTTTCAAGATGGCTCACTTTGTGCCATGTAAGACAACTAATGATGCCAGCCAATTAGCCTCTCTCTTCTTCAAAGAGATAGTAATAATCCATGGGTTACCTATGAGCATTGTCTCAAATAGAGACACTAAATTTATAAGCCATTTTTGGAAGACTCTTTGGCAAAGGTTAGGCACTAATTTATCCTTTGGGTTTGTATACCATCCCCAAACTAATGGTCAGACCAAAGTGGTGAATAGAAGCCTTGGAAATATATTAAGATGCTTGACCAAGGAATATGGTCAACAATGGGATCAATTGATTAGACAAGCTAAATATGCCTACAATGACACTATAAACAGGTCAACAGAGAAGAGTCCCTTTGAGATAGTCCATGGTCTACACCCTAGAGGAGTCTATGAGCTAAGAGACTTACAGGATGGAGTGAAAGAAAGTGGATATATTGATGATTTTTCTTATGTAATGCAGGAGATACATGATACAGTCAGGAAGACTTTGACAGAGAACACCATGAAGCATAAGACTAAGGTTGATGAGAGTAGAAGAGAACTTCAGTTCAATGTGGGAGACTTATTAATTATGCATCTGAATAAGTATAGACTTCAAAAAGGAGTCCCACACAAGTTGCGAATGAGGAGGATAGGCCCCTATCCTATCTTAGCAAAGTATGGGAACAATGCTTTTAAAGTGGAGCTGTCGGAAGACAGTGGACTGTCCCTTGTCTTCAACATTGCAGACCTGGTTCATTACAAAGGACCAACACCAAACATGGATCAAAGCCTTAGTGAAGTGATCAGAGATGTAGGAGAGATCAAACTACCTCCTTCTACAGTCAACCAAGCTGACAATATATTGGATACCCAAGTCTACAAGAAGACTAGAACCAAAGAATACAAGGAACACTTGATCAAGAGACATGGTCAAACGGATGCTGATGCAGTATGGGTTAAAGAATCAGAGTTTAAAGAGATGGGGATTGACCCTACCCTACTCAATCCAAGGGTGGAATGAACTTTTTGTTTTGGGGAGGATGGTGCAGGAGCACACCTAGGCTAACCTCCATAGTTGTAATGTTTTGGCTTGTACTTGACATTGGCCAAGTCAAGGTAGTGTGTTTAGTTTAGACCTTAGAAGGTTATTGCATTGTGGACTAGGTGAGTTAGTCATTTGGACTAAGGTCACCAAAATAGTCATTGTTAGTAGCTTTTTAATGTTCTTAGGCTTAGAAGCTTAGTGATGCATTTGAGCTTTGAATGTGTCCTAAACACATAAATGTTGTCATAGAAATTCTTGGAGGCCATTAATGAAGTTGGATCCTTGAAATCCAGAGGTTAGAGGTCCTAAGAATTAGGATGTTGGCATAATGGCAAAGATGCCAAAAGTTGTTACAATGTTGTCATGACAACATTTGCAATTATTGTAAATGTTGCATGCAACTCGGTTACTTTGGATCCCCCTAGAAGATAGGAGTGGTAAATTGACCAACATACCCTAGAAACATGGAATATGGAATCTAATGTATGGAGGCTCGAATCTAGAGGATATAGATTTTCATTGTAACAAGTTTGGAATAGTGAACATAGCTCTGCAACTCTGATTTTGTGAAGAACCCGAGCTTTTCAGTGTGACAGTGCTATCATATGGATTGAATGCTTTGATTTAGTGATTTTTTTGTGTTCATAGGATAGTTCTAAGACTTTTCCATTCAGTAAGTAAGATGATTTGAGTTAGTTTAAGGTCTTAAGTAAATTGTTTTTAGTTTAGGGAGTTCACTGGTCCTGTCCTGACCAATTTGTCATTTCATGGCTCCCCCATGAAATCTAACCATGGGATCTTCCTCAGGATAGGTGGATATGTTAGGGGAGTCATTTTTCTATACATATGTAGAGGTAGGAGTCTTGTGGATTTGAGTTTCTATTTTTAGTACTAAGCCCTAGGTGAGCTAATAGTGCCCAGTTAGAGGTTTAGAGGTGAAGAATTGAGAATTTCATGTGGGGAAAGAAAGTACAATATGGGAAAAGTGTAGTTCTAGGTGGGATATGAACTAATATTACTATTTTGAGAGATTTGTGAACTCACCAATCCATTTGGTCAAGTTTTGAGTGAGAAATCAGTAAGGTCCTACTAATTAGGCATATTAGCCCTATTGGTCCTAGATAATAGGAACCCTATGTACAGAGGGATTAGGAAACTAAAAATTTCAAAATCCTTTGTAAAATAAAAAAGGGTATCTGAATGTGGGATTATTTTTTCAAGTTATTTGGGAAAGTTTTGAAATAATTGGGAAAAGGTCTCTGGAAAAGGCTACAAGGAATTAGGCCTAATTAGGCTTGTTGGGGTCTAAAACTTGATCTCGACTGAAAAGGGTTAAGATATCCATAAAAATGGAGTCAAATGGGAACATATGGAAGTTTTAAAACATGTTTAACATCCCTACAATTATTCATGAATGCTAGTGTGGAGTTGGCACTTAGATCCTTCTAAGTGTAGGAGAAGAAGTGAACAATCTACATGGTGTTAGTCTTTCAAGGTGAAGCACAAAGTGTTGGGCTCTTGGAGATGAGCTAGAGAAGGTCTTAGTTAATCATCTAAGCCTTTGGAAGATCCTAGTGAAGGTTAGGATTCTAATAGAGATAAGCTAGGTCTCTTGGTAGATGTGCAAGCAAGCCTTAGAATAGTAAAGCCCCTTTCAAACCTTTTTCTGGTCATTGCTTTAATTGTTATGCATATGGGCACAAGAAAGTAGAATGCAGGAAACCTGATCAATCAAGATACAAACAATATTACATTAGTGAGGAAACAAGAGATAAGACAACATGTTACAAATGTAATAACCTTGGACACATTGCAAGGTATTGTAAGTTGCAAGTTACTCAAAATAGATCACCTCCTATTTACTACAAATGTAACAATCCAGGGCATATAGCGAAGTTTTTTAGGTACAATAGAACTGAAAATAGAAGAGGACCACCTCCTATAGGTATAAAGAATAATATTGGTGATACTGGTAAGAGTCTTGCAGAGTACAGAAGTGAATTTGAGATTTGTTTAAAGAAAACATAAGATATTAACAGTAATAAGGTATGGAAGGTAAAAAAATCTAGTGAGGAAAATGTTAAGGGAGAATCAATAGATGCTACTAAGTGTTTTCCTAGTGCTAACATTGCTACATCAACCTAGATGGGAAAGCATGGCCTTAGGGGGAGCATTGGAAGAATACATCTGAAATCTATCTAGCCACTACATTTGTGGAGTAAGCTCTTGTGAGCTTAGGGAGTGCATGTAGAGATGTTTCAGAATAGTTATCTATGATTGCATGGTTTTATATATCTATATACTATGACTTCCAGATTGCTACTCATCTGGTCTGTGTGCAAAAATAAGTTTAATGGGAACTAGAACTAAGGATATCTCACCACTTACGGCTCCTAAGCCCAAATCCATTGAGAAAGGAGAATCATCAAGGAAATCTGAGATAAATCTTGATAAATCAATGAGAAAATATGTTTGTTAGTATGTGAGTATTATGAAGCAACCATATTTTTATGATTCTGGTGTACCTGTATCATTGGACGCTTCATAGGATGTGAATGACCCCTTTGTAGAGAATACATACATTGGAGGAATCAATGACAAGGATATGACAGAGAAAGTAATTCAGGAATGAATTTAGAAAGAAAAAATTCATGCAACAGTGAGAGATAAATTGATTAAGGTTGAAGATTCTTCACCTTTATTATTGGTAAGTGGAGACAAGTCTTTGAGCACTGACATTGAGAACATGGATGAGGATGAGTTGATGAAGTTGTCCTTCATCACATTTAGTAAAGCTAAAGAAATATCTGAGCAGAAAGGAAAGAAGATGACTAAGCTAATGAAAAGAGTCGTTGACACTTTGAACAAACTACTTCTAGTACCTATTGTTTGTCAATAAAAAAGATGATGCAGAGAACTTTGACAAGGCACTAGATGACTTTGACAGTCACTATGAGTCTTTAGAGAAGATCATAGAAGAGAAGGCTGAAAAGAAGTATCTTGCAAATAAATTGGAGGAAGTGTGCAAGTCTATTTCTTGGGACTTGGGCATACTGAACAAAACCACATCAGAGGAAAAAGGTTGTATCGTACAAGGTAGGAAGCTATACAGTTACTGTATCAACGCTATCAGACATTTCAAAAACATTGAGGACATAGTAGCAAAGGACAAATCTACTTTGGATAAGTTGATGGAAAGTTGTGAGACCTCCTCACAATCTGTATTGGAGTTATATAGAGAGGTGTCCAATATTTTGGACACAAAGTGAGTGTTCTTGATACTGAAAAGGGAGAGTTATGGCAAGATCCGGTTTGCTAAAAAGTCTAATCACTCCCAAGCTATGAATTCTTGAGGTCCATATCTCTGACATGGATAAGAAAAAACATGCCCTTACAAAAATATGCCTACTAACTTAAAGGTAGCAAAGACCTCTTCATTTTCATTGAACAGATTGATTCATGTGAGTCAGATTTTGGTGAAGACCTGGATGAAGGAAGTGGAGATCTTGGAAGACTCTTTCTAAGATGTATTAAAGATGGTTTAATTCTCTAGTAAGTAGTAGTACAATTTTTATGCACTCTACACTTTTGTATATGTTTGACATTGATGTCAAAAGGAGAGAAGAGAAGAAAAATAGGTACATGTAAAGAGAAGAAATGAAGAAGAGATGAGAATGTACAGATATCTTTTTGGTATAGACACTTAGTCATTTTTCAATAAGTGTTGCCATCAATGCCAAAGGGAGAGATTGTTGGAAAGTGGTACATTTATGGAGTGATATGATAAACTTGAGGGTTGTCATTTATGGCAACACATCTGGAATGATGATCGCTTGAATTTGTTTATAGTTTTGGATATACAGATAACAAAATGACTAAGTACAGTAAACAAAAATATAGAGTATAGAAGTATAGTTTTGGAAAATGAAGATATTATATGATGCATGGAGACATGCGAGCTTAGAGGAAGACATTTTGGAGTATGTATGACCTTCTGGTAAGGTCGCTTGAGTTTTTGTGATGGTCACAAAGAGTTACAATATCTTGAAGTCATGCGAAGAAAGAGTAATAGGGATACATGGCAGGTGAATAGTCGTGATGATTGAGAGAGTATGACATGGACTCCTAGCATGCTAAGTTGGATTATGATTGTGGATTACCTATTCTTTGGTAGTGTAAGGTCACAAAATTTTTATTTACTCTATGTGTATATATTAATTCTATTTTGTAATGTATTAGAGAGTCGACTGAATGATGTAATATATATATATATATATATATATATATATATGAAGAGCTTTTTGTAAAGTGATATATAGAAGTGATGAGATGATATGAAGAAGATGGAATGCATGGATGCATTGTGATGTAAGATAGATGATAGCTACAACTGGAACTATCTAAGCATATATGATGCTTGTAATGTTCACTACTGACAATTGATTATAACAGAGCTATTTATGATTTTAAGAGAAATGAGCTTAGTATACCTTTAACAGAGTTTTGTATTCCCCTAACAGGAAAATGTACTAATGTAATATTTAGCTCCTAACATGGCCAGGTATCCTAATAAGGACACTATACTTATATTGCATATTTTTGGGTAGCATCCCCATCGGGGTTTTCTCTTGGCCAAGGTTTCCTCGACAACAATTCATGGTGTTATGAGTTATGTGTTGTGTGATTATGTTCTTTTCATTTCAGTAATTATATGGTTAAGTTGGAAATTATTAAGTTCATGTTTAAAGTGTTTTAATACTTATTCAACCCCTCTCAGTATTACGTAATCCTCTTTCTCTCTCTCTGACATACATACATACATACATACATACATACATATATATATATATATAAAACCTACATAACCTATGTGAGTTATGTAGAAGTAAAGCTCTAAGTTTAGTCTTGCATAACTCGTATGGGTTATGATGAAATATGGACATTATATTTGTAATCACATAAAAATGGTCATCTAAACCCTATATCCCCAATCACAACAATTAATCAAGAAACCCTAATCTTGATAAACCCTAAGTCCTAAATCAAACAGGCAATTCCTCAATCTATCATTTTCAAGCTAATCTGACCTCAACCCTATGTCCTAATCGATCATCTTACTTGATTAATTAAATAATTCCTAAAAATACAATATATTGGCAAAAAACCTTATGTTAATTATTTAATTAATATTTCTGATATATTAATTAAATAAAATTGCTAAATTGTCAATAAAATCCAAAAAAGAAATTAAATTTAATAAAAAAAACAAAATGTGCATTTAAAATCAATTAAATCTTTAAAAATGCATATGATGTCATCAATTTCAGTTAACTGATTATCAAATTGGAAACAATCCAGTTCCACTCAGTTAACTGATTCTCCACTATTTATCATTTTGGAAACAAAGTTGTTAACTGAAAATGATTTTGGAAGTTTCCAAAAAGATTGATCATTCAGTTCAGTCAACTGAATCTTTTGACCAATCAAATTGCTTGCACATGGATTTTGCTTCCTCAAATCGATTTTGAGCCACTCATTTCCTCTAATCTCGACCATCGATTTGGCAGATATTTTCTATAAAAGAGAAGCTCTTTTCCTTCACAAAGGCTCATAACATTTGCTATCATCATTATACAGTTTTTATGTTTTAGCATTTTTTTTAGTTTTTGAAGCATTTATCATTTTAACCAATTGTTTTTAGTTTATTTGTTTAAGCACACAAACTCATAATTTAGAGCACATTTCAATTTGGTGTTATTAAAATGAGTCTTTCACATTTCAATTTGGTGCTTTAAAACAAATCTCTAAATAGCTTGGATTAACCACAAACTACATCTGCATAATCATTTAGATAATTTGCAAATAGTTTTAAAAATCCTTCATTTAGAATAGTGTGTAGTCACTAGACATTGTGATGACCTGAGAGCAAATTCTATACTCCTACCTACTAGAAGGCAATTGGTTAGTGTCGATTAGTTTAGTTGTTTACTGCATTTTGATTTCATGTTTTCTAACCCACTAACCACGTAAACTCATTGAAGTGTGTGTGTTTTCAGCTGTAGGTACCCAAAATCACACATGCATTTCTGGCTCCCACCCTCTCCCTTCCTCCCCTAACATAGCCCACCATCTCCCTTCCTCCTGCCACACAGCCCACAACTCTTTTTCCGCTCAGCTGCCACCCCACCTCTCCCTCTCCTCCCTGCGCTTCCCTCTACTCAAACCCCCGAACACCCCCAGCTCTCCCCGCCTCCCTCCACCTTCCCTCCTCCACCGCGCTCTGCCAACACTCTCCTCTCTACCCGCCTTTTCTCCTTCCTCTCCCCGCATAGCCTAGCTCCACCTCCGCCCAACCCAAAACCCACCAGCCTTGCTGCTCGCATAGTTTCCTCCACCACCGTTCAACCGCCTAGCCACCCAATCGCCACCCAACCCCCATATTCTCTACATTGAATTATATGGCCGTCCAGCTGTCATTTTACAGTGTTATTGTCTTTTTGCCACTGCCACCAAACCATCAAATTTAACCCTATATTTTTTTGACATCAGCAGGGGTTTGAAATCTTTGCCTTCACCATTGAGGGTTTCAAATTTGTGGCCTATCCTAAAACCCTCATATCTTACTCATTTTGAGTCCTTTTTTTATGAGCTTTTTTTTTATTATTTTGGGTAGAATTTGCTGAAGATCGATGTGGCGAAGTTAGTTTCTATTTTTGGTGGCCCAAGTTTTTAGAAATTGCAGTTTTTCATCTATGTACCTGTCTAATCCTCTGTTTTGTAGCTTCCAAAGCCTCGTACGGGCTCATACGGTAACATTTTTTAGTGCAATTTTTTTTGAAAGTGCATGATTTTTCATCTAATTTCTAAATATGCAATCATTTTTCTAATTTTTTGATTTTTTTTAATATCTAACCAATCTTTGGCTTTGTTGATCTTGATGCTTATCTTTGATTACAGCCTAACAGTGGTTTGCAGGACGTTATAAATGAAGAACAAATCATAAAATACTAATGAGTTTGATGTAGGATGATTTTTGAAGACTTTGTGTGTCTTCCAAAAATATCATGTCTGTGTTTTGTAATTAAATAACACTTCAGATTTGGTGCTTAAAAAGAGTCACTTTGCTTATGTGTTTGAAGTGTTCTCTAGATTTGTAATCCAAAAGAATTGCATGAACATATCCTCTCCCCTTGCCTTCAGGGATCTTGGGTGAAAGAGAAATTCATGCAAAAATTTTAGTGTGGCTACCTCCCAAGAGCTTTAACAGAGCCGGTGAGAGGGATTGCCCAACCAATAATAGGCTAAATCCAAACCCTTCCAAACCGGTATATAAAAATGTCATTGTGATTAATCTCATAGTGAATAAGTGTTGATTTTTGTATGCCAACATAAGATCTCCCTCAGTATCATCGTGGTGCATAAAATCCTATAGAACTTAACTTCTATAGGCTAGGAGGCCTCCTTAACGGGGCTAATCTGCTGCATGTATAGCCACCTGAATGGATGCCCTGACTAAAAACTTTGTTCTAGTGACCAAAAATCCCTCTATCTGCTGGGACAGAAGGTCTGAGACCGACTAAGATGTCCCACATTTTCACGGCTCTTAGTAGAGACAACGGTCCCTTGGGAAGTGATTACCCTTGGGATTCAAAGCTTGGTGAGCCTGAGAAGTGAGTGCACTGTAAGGAGGTGCCTATTCCTCCAATCTTCTAAGTTGTCTGCTATGAGTAGGCGTGGCTAAACTTTGGTACAAGTGGGGATTCAACAGATATTTCCCAACTAGCTTACCTAGGTTGTGGTGCATCTATTATTTTTATAATAGCCATTCTTCTTGATGTGTCTTGTGTGAGTGAAATTATCAAAACAAACATCAAAATGATCAACAAACAAGATCTGCACTCTTAAGTGTTAAATTGTCAAACTCTTGTCCAAGTTTTTGCATCCAGTTTCAAAC
Source organism: Thuja plicata (assembly GCA_018584345.1). Classification (NCBI taxonomy): domain Eukaryota; kingdom Viridiplantae; phylum Streptophyta; class Pinopsida; order Cupressales; family Cupressaceae; genus Thuja; species Thuja plicata. Next base: position 836,061 of record MU223181.1, on the reverse strand, counting down.
ATTTGGAAATCAAATGAATTTTTGTTCAAGTTGGTATTCTGTTGTGTCGGTTCTATCCAAATTTTCTCAAATCTGTGATCTCACCAACATCACTACTAGTTTATCTTTGAATACAATCTATTGACAGTCTGACTTGCTTGCAGTTTAGAAATCTAACTTTTTTGTACTAGTCCAAGTGACTTGTTACTTTAATCATCTTTGTCTATGTTGTCCTTATCCTGAGTTGCAAGAGCAGGTTCATTAACCCTGACTCAAGATCAGATTTGTTGCTATCTATCTCTCAGTTGGACGTTATCTCTTTTGTCTTTTGGTCTTGGAATTAGTCAGCACTTTAGATATTACTTCAACACCTGTCAGGCAAACAAGTGATTCATCATACCTTCTCTTCAATCTTACAATGTCTAAAAGAAAATGGGATAAACCTGTAGACACCTGTTGGTACCCATATAGACCCCAAAAATAAACTTTCAATTTTAGGGTCTTGAACCTCCTTGAACTTAGTTAAAAGAGGTTTGAAGTGTTTCAATTTGCATAAGAAGATTCATAGGTTTAGGGTTTCAGAGATTTTAAATTTAGTTCAAAGGCTCAACAATTTTAGTATTACAAGCGACCTTGGTGATTTCAAAGTGCAGCATTCAGATTCTAGGTTTTGTTTGGTGCTTTTGGGTCAGCTGATACAAAGAGTTTCATGGGTTCAGATGTTCAATTCAAGCTTGGATTCAACAAAATCAATAATGGCTCAAAATTTTGAGGATTCATAATGCATGGTCCAAGTTCAATTTAGAGGTGCAGTGATTCAGAGTTCTAGTCCAAAAACTTCCATGTTTCAGATTAGTGATTCAATTGAAAAGTTTAAAAGTGCAACTTCATTATTTTAAAGATCATTCATAAAGCGTCTGAATAAGTGATACATGGAAGTCAAATTTCCTTGAACCCAACATGTTGGAGCACTGACAGTGCATTTTAACTATTTGATGAAATGCCCCATGGACAAAAGCCGAGCACAAGCTTAAAGAGAGCCTGATCCAAGGTGAATGTTCCATTAAAATGATTGAGAGGCCAACCATAAATGGAGGAGCTCGATTCAAGGAACCTGGTGCTTCAAAGTAATGGAATGCCGTTGATTATGCACTACCAGTATGTTGGTTCTTACCTATTTGATATAATGTTCAACTCATAAGAACACCACTGTATTGGGTATGTGTAAATTGACCAATGGAATGTCAATAGAAATTTTTTTAGAGACCAAGCAAAGCCTCAAGATATGCCATCGACCTCCAGTGTCACTCTAGTTGGAAGTATGTAGAGTTCAATTTTGAATGGAAAATTATGAATAAGTTACAGCTCTAGAAGATGAATGTCTCAAATAGAAGGAAAACGTCAATGTGCAGAGGAAGCACCGGATAGCAAGAAGAGATGTGTGCATCGATGACATTCAGTTAAACCCAAAGAATAACACCTACGGGAGCTGGTCTCAGTCAATAAGTAGAAAGGTAAAGGATGTAAGAATCACTTAGCATTCCAATGATAGCATGAGGTTGGTTATATTTTAACTATCAAGTCCCATAAAAATTATGATTTGGAAGCATAGATAGTGCATGAGAACTGTTTGACAGAATGCCCAAGAATTATGTACGTGGAGGTCCTAATGTAATGGAAGAGTCAACTATTTTAATCTCTCTCGCAATGTGATGTCTATAAAGGGAAATTCCTGCCTGTGATAGACTTGTTTGACATAGAGAACCCAGGAGGCACATCAACTGAAAGTTTGAGGAGGATCTCTATGCCAAAATGAGGGTGTCACTATGAAATAGACAAAATCATTTGTCTGATATAAGAAAATTTCACCGAGGATCCTGGAGATCAATGTAGAAAGGGTGTAAGCATACACAAACCATTCCATGTAATGCCCGTATCAGTAGATACTGCAATTAGTAAGTAGAAGTGCAGGTAGATACTCCCAAAACATGGATAGACCGATCGAGGCACTCGGTCTTGTTGAAAATGTATCAGCTTGATAGTCATTGGTTCAACATGGTGATATTCATATTCCTCCTATGAAAACTAACCTGATTTCATATAAAACATTTAAGTGATATGTGGTTAAGTCTATAAGTGTCGACATTGCATGTATTTTAATGATCTTTAAGATAAAGAGATATGTTTCCTTTTTTGGGAGATATTATCCTAATGTTGTAATATGATAACAAGAGATTTTTCGACAACATTATAGGAAAAAAAAAAAAAGAGAGAGTAACCGAAGGAGAGAGGAATGGTTGATAAATGTTCTCTCAGAATGCAAAAGTAGGATGGTCGTAAAGAATTAGTTACGAAAGTTGGTTGAGAAAACTAAAGGAGATTAACCGATGGCAAGAAAAAAGTTAAATATGCTGGCAGAAGATAGAACAAAGGTTCTGGTTCTTCTCTTTGACAGTCAGTGGGCTCCCAAAGGAGGATTATTTTCTGAGTTTTGTTTGTAACAAGGAGAAAGGGATGATTTTTTTTGTGATTTGGTGAATGCAGAAACAGAGGATCTATAGTGTCTTTTTATAAATTCACAGGAAGAAAGTTTTTGTGTATTAGATCTTTGAGTCCAGATGTTGGCTTTCTTACTAATATTAATCTGTGAGTTAATTCAATTCTCTCTAAAATTTATTCTGTTTCACTCGATCATTACTGTTTTTATCATTTGGACTTTGAACCAAAGTTATTCATGTATTTGGAAGAATTGGTGCATCTTTTTCTTGCTGTGTTCTTTGTAATGTAAAGGTTAGATAAATGGTCTTTGTAGCATTTATTTTCTATTTTTATTTGTTTAGTTCCTTCACATATATTCAGTGTTTATGGATAGATGTTGGTTTAACTTTCTTGCTTTTAGGTTAAAAGAAATATAGTTCATAATTTAAATGAATTCATTGCAAATATTGTACGGGGAGCTGTATCTAAAATAATTTAGATGGTGCTTACGTTGTCCAATCACAAAGAAACCCAACTATTGGTGTTTATTGAGTCTTCTTGTCTAGAAATTTTAGGGTTAATTTCTAAGTGTTTTCTTAGAAGAAAAATCCGTTCACCAACAGATTTTTGGCGACTTTACTGGGGATATGAATCAAAGACTAGTGTTAAGTTTATTTCCTCAAACATTTTTGAAATATCTTGTATATGCAGGATTCATGAATCTATTGATGACCATGCCGATTGTAAAAATCATGAAAAAGACAAGGCCTAATACTACCCTTATGGAAATCTATCCAATGCATGATAAAGTGTTGCACGAGTTCTTGGATAGTTTCAAAGAAAGTATCTCTCAAGCTGTCAGAGAAAATATCAGTCTAGAAGATGATCATGCAAGCACTCTTTTATGGAGAAGTCTCTGTGTTGAGTTCCACAAACTCAAGGATTTGGAGGAGTATGAAAGAAAGGTAGCCAAGATGAAAGAAGAGCTAACAATTGATGATTAGGAGCCTCCGATAATATCATCTTATTTCATCTCTTGCAACTATGAAGTCTTTAATGAAAATGATGGTACTCAAGAAAACATATATAAAGGTGCATTCAAATCCTTTTTCCCTCTAGATTTAGAAAGCTTCAGATTTGAAACTGATAATAGTCTTCTGGCTTCAAAATTTTCTATTTGTGAAAGTTTTGACACCATGTCACCGAATTTTGAATCTTTTGTTTTTAATGAGAAGGCTGAAAGTAATCTATCCCATTGTGAAATCGGTGGTCAGCCCATTGAGAAATCTTGTCAATCTGAAAATGAAATTTGTGGTTGTGATGAGGTAAAGACACCTTTGACTAAAGCTTCTCATGCTGAAATTCTGTTTGAGAAAAGGAGGTATAAAGATGACTTCCAACCTACTGGTGACTCATTTGGTGTATTGAAAGATTCCCTTATCAATGAAGTAGAAGACATTATACACAGATTTCTATCATCGCTCAAACCAGATCATTTCTCTCAGAATGATTCAGGTACCCATCCAAATCAAGTTGAAAATGAAACACTGGTAAATAAATCCTCTTTTCATTCCTCTATATGTAGTTTTGATTATTTGGGTTATGGAAATAATGCCGGGAAATGTGATGACACTTTGGGAGAGAAAAAAGATAGCATGCAAAGGGTGAGTCTTGATGACAACATTTCTGGATATCGTGCACCCTTTCTTGAAGAGATTTCTGCACTTCATTTTTTTCAGTTTGAACTGAAATCAGGCCTGATGGATGTTGAAGATCAATCCTTGGGGGAAAAAGAATGCTATGATGAATTATGTCTATTTGGGAAGGAATGCTTGGTCAGCATATTTATATGTGTCTTTAGATTGAGGTTCAGCATTGAAGAAGTCGCTAGTAGGCAAGCGTTTGGAGCTGCTCCATTGAGACATGACTTTCTATTGCGAAAAGGCTCCTACTTCTTCCAGCTGGTAAATGGATTCACGTGACTTTTTCTTACTTCTGGCTCCTGTGGTAGGCTATTTTCCTACCTTTGTATATATTGTAAATATTCTTTTTGTGTGTGTAGTGTTAGTTGGAATAATGTACAAGCTTCATGCTTGCTGGTACTTTAGGTGTTTAGGCTAGTTGGCTTTGCCCCGCTCCCCTTCTCCCTTATGCAAGCGACTCCTAGTTTTTTCTTTCCTTAGTGACTCTATTTTCTCAATGGATAAGGAACTTATCTTTTCCCAGATATTTCTGGAGTTCCCTGCTTTTGTGCCAAAAATAGTCCCACAGTTAGAGCCCATGTTGGTACCCATATAGACCCTGAAAATAAAATTTCAAATTTAGGCTCTTGAACCTCCTTCAACTTAGTTCAAAGAGGTTTGAAGTGTTTCAGTTTGCATAAGAAGATTCACAGGTTCAGGGTTTCATAAATTTTGAATTTAGTTCGAAGGCTCGACAATTTCAGTATTATAGGTGACCTTGGTGATTTCAAAGTGCAACATTTAGGTTCTAGGTTTTGTCTGGTACTTTTGGTTCAGTTGATACAAAGATTTTCATGGTTTCAGATGTTCAATTCAAGCTTGGAATCAACAAAATTAGTAAGGGCTCAAAAGTTTGAGGATTCATAATGCATGGTCCAAGTTCAATTCAGAGGTGCAGTGATTTAGAGTTCTGGTCCAGAGACTTCCCTGTTTCAGATTAGTGATTCAATTGAAAAGTTTAAAAGTGAAACTTCATTAGTTTAAAGATCATTCATAATGCATCTAAATAAGTGATACATGGAAGTCAAATTTCATTGAACCCAACATGTTGGAGCACTGACAGTGCATTTAAATTGTTTGATGAAATGCCCCATGGACAAAATCCAAGCACAAGCTTAAAGAGAGCCCGATCCAAGGTGAATTTTCCATTAAAATGATTGAGAGGCAAACCATAAATGGAGGAGCTCAATTCAAGGAACTTGGTGCTTCAAAGTAATGGAATGCAACCAATTACACACTGCCAGTATGTCAGTGCTTACCTATTTAATAGAATTTTCAACTCATAAGAACACCACTATAGTGGGTATGTATAAATTGACAAATGGAATGTCAATAGACATTTGTTCAGAGACTGAGAAAAGCCTCGAGATGTGCCATCGACCTCCAGTATCACTCTAGTTGGCAGTATGAAGATTTTGATTTTGAATGGATAATTCTGAATAAGTTACAGCTCTAGAAGATGAATGTCTCAAATAGAAGGAAATTGCCAATGTGCAGAGGAAGCACCAGACAATAGGAAGATATGTGTGCATCGATGACATTCAGTTAAACCCAAAGAATAACACCTACAGGAGCTGGTCTCAGTCAATAAGTAGAAAGGTAAAGGATGCAAGCATCACACAACATTCCAATGAGAGCACGAGGTTGGTTACAGTTTAACTGTCGGGTCCCATAAAAATTATGATTTGGAAGTATAGACAGTGCATGAGAACTATTTCACAGAATGCCTGAGAATTATGTATGTTGAGGTCCCAATGTAATGGAAGAGTCAACTATTTTAATCCCTCTTACAATGTGATGTCTATAAAGGGAAATTCCTACCCGTGATAGACTTGTTCGATATAAAGAACCCAGGAGGCACATCAATCGAAAGTTTGAAGAGGATCTCTATGCCAAAATGAGGGTGTCACTATGAAATAGACAAAATCATTTGTTTGATAAAGCACATTTGACTGAGGATCCTGGAGATCAATGCAGAAAGGGTGTAAGCATACACAAACCATTCCATGTAATTCCTATATCAGTAGATACTACAATTAGTAAGTAGAAGTGCAGGTAGATACTCCCAAAACATGGATAGACCGATCGAGGCAGTTGATCTTGTTGAAAATGTATCAGCTTTATAGTCATTGGTTCAACATGGTGATATTCATATTCCTCCAATGAAAACTAACCCAATTTCATATGAAACATTTAATTTATATGTGGTTAAGTCTATAAGTGTCGACATTGCATGTATTTTAATGATCTTTAAGATAAAGAGATATATTTCCTTGTTATGGAGATATTATCCTAATGTTGTAATATGATAACAAGAGATTTGCCGACAACATTATAGGAAAAAAATAAAATAAGAGAAAGTAACCGAAGGAGAGAGGAATGGTTGGTAAATGTTCTCTCAGGACACGAAAGTAGGATGGTTGTAAAAAATCAGCTACGAAAGTTGGTTGAGAAAACTGAAGGAGATTAACTGATGGCAAGAAAAAAGTTAAATATGTCGGTGGAAGATAGAACAAAGGTTCTGGTTCTTCTCTTCCGAAATCAGTGGGCTCCCAAAGGGGGATTATTTTATAAGTTTTATTTGTAACAAGGAGAAAGGGATGATTTTTTTTTGTGATTTGGTGAATGCAGAAACAGAGGATTTGTAGTGTCTTTTTATAAATTCAGAGGAAGAAAGTTTTTGTGTATTAGATCTTTGAGTCCAGATGTTGGCTTTGTTACTAATATTAAGCTGTGAGTTAATTCAATTCTTTCTAAAAGTTATTCTATTTCACTTGATCATTAATTTGTTTATCATTTGGACTTTGAACCAAAGTTATTCATGTATTTGGAAGAATTGGTGGATCTTTTTCTTTATGTGTTCTTTGTAATGTAAAGGTCGGATAAATGGTCTTTGTACCATTTATTTTCTATTTTTATTTGTTTAGTTCCTTCACATCTATTCCATTTTTATGGATAGATGTTGGTTTACCTATCTTGTTTTCTGGTTAAAAACAATATAGTTCGTAATTTAAATGAATTCATTGCAAATATTGTACAGGGAGTTGTACCAAAAATAATTCAGAGGGCGCTTACACTGTCCAATCGCGAAGAAACCCAACTATTGGTGTTGATTGAGTCTTCTTGTCTGGGCATTTTAGGGTTAATTTGTAAGTGTTTTCTTGGAAGACAAATTTGTTCACCAACAACACCTAAAAATGGTTTGAGCCTGCTAGTGTACATGTTTTAATACTTTTAGCATTGCAATTGAAACTTTTTTTTGTGACCTAATTATTCCTCTATGTTGCACATATGATCTTTATTATATGTCAACATTGTGTCTTTCGTCAATGATTGAATATTGCAAAATTGTTCAATTATTTACTAATATTTCTACTAACTTTATCAACTCAATTATTTTCCTAAACTGATCCTATTCGATCCTTAACCATTATAAATCATCCTAAATCAATTAAAACCTATTCTATTCCATTCCTAATCATTTTCAGAATTGTTCAGACTCGTTCTCACCATTCTGGGGCATTGTCCAAGATCATTGATGCCTTATTAACCCAATTCTCAAATCGATCAAAACCCTATTCCAAATTTGATCAATCTTGTCATAATTTCAGGAGAATCATCCAAGATCATCGATGCTTTGTATCCCTTTAATCAGCTATTTGACAATATTGTCAAAGTTCATTGATGTTATCATTATCAATCTATCCTTATCAATTCAATAGTGTTGACAAAGATCATGAATGCTATTTCTGATCATTATTATTTCAGAAACATTGTCCAAGTTCATCGATGTTTTCCCATTTCTATTTCAATCCTATGGCACCATCAAAGTTCATTGGCGCTATTCAATCATTTCCAAACATCATTATTCAGGCGCATTTTCAAAGCTCATCGATGCCTCGTGATTTCCTAAACTATTCCAGAATCCTCGAAATTGATTCTAATCCTTATCAATATTATCAAAATCATTTCAATTCAACATTAATACCTTCAATTTGATCGATAATTCACTAATCTATCCTCTCAGGATGAATAACCCATAGTTTATCCCTATGTCCTAATTGAATAAATAAATTGACTTTATTTATTCCCTTTTTCCTAAGTCTTCACAATTAATTAATTGCCTATTTCTAATTTAAGGGATTTTTGTAATTTCATAAATACTAATTTAGATTTGTGAGGAATATTGATTTATTAATTCAATTAATATCCTCCTAATCTTACCTAATTGTCATATCCCTTAATTGTGCTTCATTTCCTATTAATTAGCTCCATGAGCTCTTCCACCTTTCCTTACTCATTTTCCTCTAATTATGCTTCCAATTTCCTATTAATTTGCTTCCATCCTTCTTCCATTTTCCCTCCATTATGCATTGATTTATGCATTCTAATTCTGTAAGAAGTATTAAAAGAATGAAAACAAGAACATGAAGTAATCCAAGAAAATGAAATGCAAGAAGGATTTTACCATAAGCCAAATGTGATATAAAGTTTTCAAGATCAATCACCAAGCACACGAGAAACTCCAATAATCCAACAAAGAGCCAAGAGATTTTGGTAAGGGGAAAAGCAAAGAAAAACCCCTTTGTGAATAATAAGAATATGGCAAAAAATCCTATGGATGAGAGCAATAAGCTCAATACAATAATGAGAGCAA
>MU223181.1:799698-823214 GCA_018584345.1 Thuja plicata | reverse complement strand
AGCAATAAGCTCAATACAATAATGAGAGCAATGAGAGATTGAGAGAAGAAATGAGAGAGAGGAGAAGATTATTAGGGCAAGTGTGTGAGAGGAATCTCTTAAGTAGAGATGAGTGGAGGAGTTTTCATGTAACTCCCTTCTCCTATGAATGCCACATTCATATTGTGCGTGTGACAAATGTGTGATTCCTCTTAAGGAGGAATATCTATTTTCCTTATTAAAGGAAATACAAAATAGTGACATGTCCTCCTACTTGGACTAGAGGAAAAATACAAATAAGGATACCTTGGTTTATCCTTTAATTACATAGTTTCAACCAAGGAAAGATTAATTCTAACAAATTCACCTAATTGCCTCTCATTTTCTATAAATTGAGATGCATTCTTCTCATTCAATTTTAAGAACCGCTATCTCCTAGTATTCTCTTATCAACTTGTGCTTTATAAGTTATTTGTGCAATCTTGTTATTGTGAAAGAGAAACATAATCCACCTTTAAGGAGAAGAAAGGAGGACATGGGAGCTACATTTGAAGGGAGTTTGAGTGTTTTCATGCTTTTTTTATGCTCTCCTTTCAAATGGATTTCATGATAGATTAGATAGGTTAGCATGTCTTATAGGGTTTTGTGGTTTCCTTGATATGCTTATGATACCTTTTTCTGGTCTTACATTTGGTGAACCTGACGTGAATCAAACATGCAACCCTCAAGAACACCAGAGAAACTTATCAATGGTAAATGACCACAATCTTCCATGACTTCATGCACATCTTGATGGAATATTATGTTGATGACCTCCTCTACAAATCTACAAACAGGAAAGATCATCTGAGTATTCTGGCCAAAATCTTTGAAAGAATGGAAGGATACAAGCTTTGCTTAAATCCCAAAATGTGTGTTTTTGGAGTTTTTTCTATAAAAATCCTAGGCTATATCATCTCTCAACGAGGTATTGAAGTGGATCCTGCAAAGGTGCAAGCCATTTTAGAAATGCCTCCGCCAAACACTCTAAAGAAGCTAAAAATTCTAAAAGGGAAACTACACTCTATCCATCGGTTCATTTCACAACTCACAGATAAATTCCAGTCCTTTCAAAATTTGTTGCATAAAGGTGTGACTTTTCACTGGAATGAAAAATGTGAGCACTCATTCCAACAATTGAAAGATTGTCTATTGCATTCACCAATCTTGATGCCTCCCATTCTAGGAAAGCCATTCATCTTGTATATTTCTTCTATAGAAACCACGTTGGGTGCTCTTCTCACACAACATGATGAACAAGGAAGAGAAAGAGTCATTTATTACATAAGAAAAACACTGGTTGGATACAGATTAAATTATTCACTCATTGCATGAGCCTGTCTTGTTGTGGTTTTTGCAACATAGAAATTAATACATTACATGCTACATCCAAAGACTATGCTTGTATCCCGAATTGATCCATTGAAGTATCTTTTAGGAAAAGCAGCTCTCACAACTCACTTGGCCAAATGGGTCATGCTTATGAGTGAGTTTGACATAGAGTATGTAGACCGAAAGCAATAAAAGGCCAAGTGATAGTAGATCAGCTTGCAGATGTACTAGTTCCAGATGAGTCCATTTTCACCTTCACCGACTCTAATGAATGACAACTCTATTTTGATGGTTTGCACACTAGGCATGGATCAGGGGCAGGCATCATGTTTGTCACCCCCCAAGGCAATGTCATATCAAAATATTACAGAATTGTGTTTGCATGCACCAAAAACATCACCGAATATGAATCCCTTATCACTGGACTTAAGCTTTCTATTCAATGGAAAATCAAGCACCTCAAAGTGTATGGTGATTCTCAATTAGTCATCTGAAAAGTCACTAATGACTATGAAACCAAAGATGAAAAGGTAGTACCTTACAAACAATTGGCTGACTTTCTCAAGGAGCAATTTTTCACAATTAGTTTCTGACAAATTCCTCAGGTACATAACAAATAGACAAATGCTATGGCCACTATTGCTTCTATGATCGACATTCCAAATAATAAGAAGAGATGTGAATTTCTCATCGAGCAGTTGTTGCTTCCCACACTTAATATTTTTCAATCTGAGCTCGTGTGTGATATTGTTGGTCCCTATTCCCCTTGGTACCAAGATGTCTATGATTACCTACATGCCCATATCTTACCCCCTACCTTATCCCAAAAAAAATGTTGAGCTCTTATTTGTCAAGCCTCCCATTATGTCATCATCGGTGATACCCTCTATAGGAGAGCCTATAACCAAACCCTCCTTAGATGCCTTGATTCGTGAGAGGCTGACACTTCTTTACATGAGGTCCATGATGGTATTTGTGGAGGACATTTCAATGGCTTGAGTCTTGGTAAGAAGTTGGTAAGAGCTAGATATTATTGGCCCACCATGGAGCAAGATGCACACAAATTTGCTAAGAAATATTCTAAATGCCAGATTCATGGCAATTTGATTCATTTTCCAGTGCATGATCTACATCTAGTGGTTTCTCCATGGCCCTTTTCTCAATAGGCATTTGATATCATAGGGAAGATTACACCCTTGTCTTCTAATGGCCACAAGTATATCATAACAACCACCGAGTATTTTACAAAATGGGTGGAAGCTATCCCTATGACATATATCACCGGCAAGCAAATTTCCAGATTCATTCTGAATTATATCATTTGTCACTATAGAGTTCCTCTAGCTATCATTACTGATCATGGTAGCCCATTCCCGAACAAAGCTGTTACAAAGAGTTTTGAAAAATTCAAAATCCATCATGGATTTTTTAGCATTTACTATCCAAAAGGCAATGGTCAAGTGGAGGCATCTAATAAAACAATCATCAAGATCCTTCAAAAGATTGTCAATGATGTTGGCCAAGATTAGCACCTGCAACTAAAGCCATCTCTTTAGGCCTACAGAACCAACATTCACACTCCCACTGTTGCTACCCCATACTCTCTTGTCTATGGCACTGAGGCCATATTACCTCTCAAGGTTGAACTTCCATCATTGAGAGTATCATTGCAAGGCATTGTTGATGAGGAGTAGTACAAATTTTCTAGATTGCATTAGCTCAAAATTCTTGATGAGAAGAGACAAATGGCCTTGGTATAATTAGAATCCTATCAAAACCATCTCAAATGGAGCTACAACAAGAAATTCCAAGCTTGCCATTTTGAGATTGGAGACTTGTTCCTAAAAATGAATTACAAAACCCAGCCACACAGAGAAAAGGCTAGAAAATTTGAACCAAACTGGGATGGCCCCTATATAGTCAAAACAACATATGGGTATGGAGTGTGTCAGCTTGCAATACCAAAGGGAGAACAATTTCTAGAAGCAATGAACAACATGCACCTCCGTAAGTATTATGCATGATCCTGAAAAAAGTACAAAAAAATTGCAAATTTTTTTTTAAAAAATAGCAAAAAAATCAAAAAAGAAAAAAAATGGTTGCCTTGATGAAAACCTGGTAAATAGGCATCTTGACATGCAAAATTATAAATCAAGAGAAAAATCCCGTCCACAAGTGAAAACATGGTAAACAGGCACTTTGGGCAAGTACCATGGTGCAAACCTGGCAAACAAGTGCCACGCGTAGTAAGTTGTTGCTCTAATGTTTATCATGATTCCACCTGATATCCTGATGTCCTTTCCTAATCACATCTTTCACTTTAAATCAAACCTAGCACCCCTTTATGGTCTGTAACTGGTTGATTTATTTTTCCTTACCCTTGGTACACCTAGTCTGTCTATCTCTTTGGCCTCTATACACAGTCTTTCTTCTATCTAGGGGCAGATTCTTGGCACTGAGCGCCTTTGAATTTGAATTTGAACTGGGGGAAAGACCTTGAATATGGTTTATCAATGAGATTCCTCAACTATCAGATTGGAGATAACAAATTGTAAATATCTTAACGACTTGAAAAAATCCTAAATATCCAAATAAGAAGCTCAAAATCCAAAAAAATCAAATAATGTCTTGAAAAAATCTCTAAAAATCAAATATGATCCTGAAAAAAAGACCCTAAAAATCAAATATGATGCTGAAAAAATCCTAAAAATTGTAAAAAGGTCCTGAAAAAATATCATCACAAAAAAATTCAAATATCTCAAAAATCCTAAAAATTATAAAAATCTCTTCAAAAATCTGTAATAAATTTGTACATACTTGTATTCTTTTGCGAATCAATCATCATGTTTGCAGACATCTGTGGTAGATGCATCATGTTGTGCTTAACAAAATCATGTTCTCACAAAAATGATCTGAATCATTGTGACTCAACATTCAATCTGGTTGGACTTGTTCAATCTTTCGATCTTTACTATCTATCAACCAATCAATCTGTCCAATTTATCAATCAATTATCCAATCAGTCAAACTAAGCTATCAATCAAAAAAAATTTAATGCAAGTAACAAAAGATCAGAATGGTTGTTGGCTCACATTGTTTCAGTGAGTGTTTTATCTTTTATTGATTTTCTTTTCTGATCATGTTCCTATGCTACTCGAGGATATTATTTGAACTTATGAGAGTAGCTAGGATGGTTTATGACCAGTTGTTTTTGCTTTATTTTCTGCCTATTTGATGATCTCATGAAATTTTGGGGCATGTCTGCTACATGTTTCAGGATGGAAAAGATCATCCTCTGTCTACATCATGTTTGTTTACGCAACAAGATGACTTTCTTTCTCTAGCTTTTGTGCCATGATGCGCCGCATCCGGTTTTGCAATATCAAAATAAGCTCTTACATGACATAATTGCACTTTTGAAAGCCAAAAATCTTTCTATCTTACTAACATTTCTTCATCTAATTTCCCCTTTCTGCTAACACTTCTTCAGTCAGTCCTCAAAGTCATCTTGGTCTATTACTCTGGTATATCAAAAACATGTGCATCCTGGATACATGCATTCATAAAAAGGAAAAACACCAAAAACATGTGCATTTTGCATTCATCATAAACAAGCAAAAAACTCCAAAAATAAATTTTGCATTTTGCATTCATACATTTCAAATAGAAAAAAAGACAAAAACAATACTTTCATTCATAACATATATATATGGCATAACAAAAGACATACATTGGAATATCTAAACATCATCATCTAACAAGAAAGTAAAAGTATGTACATAAGCATCCATCATGTGCATCATAAAGTAGCTGCATATCATATATATATATATATATATATCTCAAAAAAGTATCAGGGTACAAAAACCAAGGTGTCTATATACACTCAGGCCTGCACACTCATTATCTATAACATATCAATCAAAAGTGTCCCTCTGCTAGAGAGAACCCCCAGTCAACCCCTGCTCTCTCGATCCTCCTGATCCCTGTCTTGTCTGGAGGATGAGGCCCCTTCTTTGTGGTGCCCTATCTGTCCTGATCTAGGTTCCCCCCTCAGTCCAAGCACTCCCCCGCTGCTCTGTATCCTCTAAGAGTGTGATATGATATAAGATGCTCTGTAACTCAGTGCCCACTGATCTCGTGGCACATCTCTCTCATACATATCCCGCCTGTACCTCTTCTCCTCCCGGGAATCTCCTAGCATCCCTACAATCTAATGCACCCCTACATATTTGATGGTACTGATAAAATTTCATGACTCCTCCTCGGCTCTTTGTGCCCTGGATATAGTTGTATCTCGAGAGGTGTGCAACATATCACTCTTGACTGTCAATATGTACATCTATGCTATGAGTACTGATCACTCGGCAATCCATGCCACACGATCTATAGCCCATGCAGCTCTATTTGTGTCTCTCTTGAGTTCCAGTCAGTCTATCTAGCTCGTAACCTCTATAATGCGCTATCTCTGATCCTCAAGCTAGTCATCAGGCATGTGTATGTCATCCTCATGTGGCAGATCATCCCTGTCCTCATCCAACTGCATCGACATATCACCAAGATCCTTGTCAACATCATCCCCATCCTTGTCACTCTCCTCATCCTCCTCACCCTCCTCATCATCATCCTCATCCTCCTCCTTCATTCTCTCATCCCTGGCCATCCATACTCTCGTTATTGACACCTCCGGATTTGTTAGAGGAACAGGCCTATGCTCAGCAAACCATCTATCATACTCATCTATAGTCTCTACAAGTGCTCTATCTGCAGCTACTCCCCACTTTCTAGGCCGTAACTTCTCAAACTCTACATATACCACCTGACGCCAGAGCGCTACACCCCATGCCCTAACCTTAGCCCTTGATTGAGCAAACAATGTTGTACCTGTCGGTACTCCCTGCCTATCTCCAAACTGTCTATGAACTCTCTCTAGTAGTTGCATCTCGATGACCATGTGACCCATGATGGTCCTCCCAATGAGGTACCTCTCATGTCAGTATTAGGGTTGGTGATCTATGTCATCATCCCATTTGGGGAAATCTCTATATGGTCACCATGTGAAATATCTGAGCAAGTCAATCTCATACCTAAAATACAATGTGTACCTTAGTGGCCCCTATGCAAGCACTCCCTGATAACATTATATGTATGACATGCCTAGCTGTACAACCTTCTGAGAAATGGGCCAAAAGATAGCTATGTGCTTGTATGCCCAAACCTACAGTAGTGTGATCCCACCACTAATAGATAGTCGTCTCTTGTATGCTAACTGATGGAGCTGGTAGTACGTTATCACCAACAAACATGGACCCCATGCAAACACTGTACCCTCCATGATCATGCACTCTAGAACTCTCCCCTAGCCAATAGGGAAGCCATGTCCTCATCTGTCAGGCACTAGTAGACATGCGATCACCCCACATATCACTGCAATCAACCTTTCATGCTATCTCGCAACTGTCTCCCACCGGATCTCGTAATCCTGGATATCAAGGTCATCATCATCGTTGTCAAACAATCTTTGTAGTGCTAACCTCCCAGTTACGGGGTTATACTGTGCTATCTCACCATGGATGGGAATCTTGAGGATGCACCACACATCCTCCAAAGTCACTATCACCTCACTTGTCGGTAGGTGGAACGAGCTCATCTATGAATGCCACTGCTCAACAAGCGCTATAATCAAGCCTCAATTTCCCCTAATCTTGGGCATATAAGTGATGTAATACAATCTTAGAGAAGCTAGAATGTGCCTCTCATGACTGCTCAGTTAGTTCTGGATGTCCAGACACGTCAGTCTGCTCTCCCGTGTCTATGGAATTGAGAGCTCCTCCTGCGATCACCGTGCAACTTTGGTCAACTTTATGTTACTTTTTGACCAACCTAGGACCTATTTTGACCAACTTTGACCTAATTTTGACCTTATCCTAGGGTCATGACTTGTTTAGGAAAATTTGGGGTGGTTTAGGACCCCCCAGACTCCATTTTAGCCCATTCATGGACCTTTTGACCAACTACACAGCTTGGCTTACCACCTACATAGGCAGCGCAGGTGGTCATCCCACCTATGTTTGCTACATAGGTGGGCACATGACCTATGCAGGTGGTCACATGAGCTATATAGGTGGCACATGTGGACCCCTTATGGACCCTATTTGCCTCTTCTTTGACCCCTAAACTGCCTAGAAATGTGTGTAAACCTAGAAATCACTGAGGAGCTCAGATGTACTCACCTTGGGTCCTGCATTGGTCGACCATCAATAGCTATGCACTTGTTCCCCACACTGATTCTCCACTGGCACTTGATCCATCCTCCTTGCTCCAGATCTTATTTCTTCCGAATGAGAGAGTGAAAATGACCTCCAAATCCCTCTCCAAGCCCTTTTATAGCCTCTTGGTTTCCTAAATGGATGTGCAACCCTTGTGTTTTGTGTTGGTCATGATGCTTTTTGCATTCTATGCCTCATATCTTTTGTGTTTGACCTCCAATTTTTGATCTGTTTGTTGCTATGGATTTGTCTCGTCATTCTCGACAAATCGACCTATCATTTGCATTTTTTGGTCAATTTCTCGAGGGGGCACCTATGTATCCTGTTATCACTGGGGCATATTGTAATGTCATTTTCTTCAAGATTATTTGACACAACGCTCATAATTGCACTGTATCAAAGAGGGGCATCTTTGACTACAATCTATTGACATTCTGACTTGCTTTCTATTTAGAAATTTGACTTTGTTGTACTAGTCCAAGTGACTTGTTACTTTAATCATCTTTGTTTGTGCTATCCTTATCCTGAGTTGCAAGAGCAGGTTCATTAACCTTGACTCAAGATTGGAGTCGTTGCTATCTCTCTCTCAGTTGGACATTATGTCTTTTATCTTTTGGTCTTGGAATTAGTCAGCACTTTAGATATCACTTCAACACCTATCAGGAAAACAATTTATTCAGCATACCTTCTCTTCAATCTTCTAAGCAAGCACGTCAAGGCAATCTTACAATGACTAAAAGAAAATAGGCTAAACCTTATGGTCCTAACAATGCGAACAAAGAGATTCTTATTGCGGCTTTATCAAAACAACTTCAAACTTTGATATCTGAACCCCAGGAATTAAAGGGGGAAAATGATACACCATCCAACAAATCCTCATTAAGATCAACCTGTCCTTTTCTATTTGATCATGATTCTCACATCTCTCCACTTCCTTCCAACATGGAGAAATATTGGTATGGAAATCCTATCTTTGATCAAGAGAGTGGCTCCAAAGCCCTAAAAATTGTTGAAAACACCATGAAATATCCTTCCAAAGGGATTAGTAACCTCATGAAAGAAAAAACTTGGGTTAAATGCAAGAGGGATTTCACTCCTTTGGGACAATCTTATGAATCAACATTGGAAGGACTTCTTGAGCATGATCTCATCACATTTCCTAAAGTCACATCATATTCTTGACTACCTATTGTGCATATCATCTTGCATGGAGTTGAAACATAAAATCCAAGACCTCATAGATGATGCCATAATCGAAGTGGAAAATCCTAATGATTCATCTAATCTCAAGCATGATCAATATCAGGAATCCATGTCTAGCAATGGTTCCCATATCACATCTACTTCTTCCACCATTCCTCCATCTCCTAAAGATTCAAAACCAGCCACACCATCTCTATCAAGAACTGAGCCTAATGATGACTATGTATACCCTCAAGGACTACCTCTAAAAGAGATCCAAGCTAATCAGCATACAACTGCAAGTGTTTCTCAGGCTCCAAATATCATAGAACCAAAGTGTCCATGTGCTTCAACACTTATCAAGCCTACTCAAAATGATACTCCATTAGCCTGTCAAGAATCCTATATGTAGATCAAAACTCCTACCTTGTCCTTAGAAGTGGCTCCATGTCAAGAGGGCAATCCACAGTGTGAAGAAAAAAATATCAGTAATGATCAAGATCAAAACACCATCCATCCTTATCCAACATTTGACCAAAGTCACATATCTCAAGAGTCCCATGATGATTTCATCATCCCCTTCCATTTCTTCCAAGAAGATATCCCTCCATCTCCCAAGAAAGATCAAGATATCCTTTCCATCATCTCTAATGAGCCTATTGAAAATCAAGAGAAAATTACCCTTTATAAACCATCTAAAGATCCTTTTCAAGATCAGAGTATCCCATCATCTCCTTGTCATACATCTCCATATCCACCTCAGGAAACCATCATTCCTTTAAATCCCTTTCAGAACAATAAATCCCCTCAAGCTTCAGCTGCTCCTATCCAAATTTCTCATATCAAAGCTACTCATGCACCTATTAATATAAAGATAAATATTAAAGATGAGAGTCTCGGCAATGTAGCTCACTCTAAAGATGTTGATATCCCTTCCACACATTATCTCCCTCCATTCAAATGTAACCATGTTCCTTCACTATCCTCTAAATCCGTCCTTGGTCCCTATATCCCAAAGCTAAAACCGTCAAACCTTCCATCTATATTGGGTCCTTATATCCCTTCATCCACCATGCCTATAACTACTAGCTTATCATCCACTTACCCTATCTCCTATCAAGATCAAAAAATACATGCATCCTTGAACTCTCCCTATCAACCCATCTATAGGAACCATCCATATCAGCCCTATTCATCCATAGTCCCTAAGTCTTTTGGAAGCAATTTGGATGTGCAATGAAAAAATCACAAATCCAATAATCCACTTACATATGAAGATCACCATGTCCAATCTAATCGACATGTGCCTACAAAGAAAAAGGAAATATTCAAGAGACCACAAAGGTCCACTAAGAAAATAATAATATCAAAGAAAATATGGGTTCCTAAATCCATCATGAAAGAATTGCAATCTAAATCATCCAAAAGAAAAGGAAAATCAAAAGCTATGTGGATTCCCAAGTCTCTTCTAAAGGACTTGGATACAAAAATAAAACCAAAAGTTATATGGATTGCCAAGTCTCTCTTAAAAGGATTCAACAAAAAGGAAAAGTCAGAGTTGGCATCCAAGCTTCCAAAGTCTTCCACTTTATCTCCATATTAACATCTCCCATCTTCTAACTCTATTTTGGGACCTCATGTCCCAAAATCAATTACCTTGACTACTTCACCCCCTTCTACATCCATCGTGGATCCTCATATACCAAGATCCAAATCAACTCATCCATCAAAGTCTCAAGCTATTCCCTCCATTTTTCCTCCATTCGTCCACTACCCTTTAAGGGGTGTTTCAATGTTGATCTTGTCACCATTTCTATCTACCTCTACCCAAACCTTTTGATACCCTATCCAATATCCCACACCTACCTACTACCCATTCATCCCATATCCTTTCATCCCTCTTATCGAATCCATTATATAAATCCTTGGCTACCATCTTCATTGTCCTCCATATCATTCTTCCCTACCATCACCCTATCAGCATCTTTGAGCACACTTTTAGTGGCCTTTTTCCTATCATATCATATCTTTCAAAGGAGCACTATCTAAAGAGCAATAAGCTTAAGTTCCTCCATAAAATCAAAAGCAAAACAAAAAAAAAAAGGGAAAAAGTGCCTTGGTGAAAACCTGGTAAACAGGCACCTTGGTAGAAAAAGTAAAGATAAATCAATTTTTCCCATGGTAAAAACCACTTCTTGGGGAACCTTGGACAAGTACCATGATGGAAAACTAGAAAATAGGCATCATGTGTAATTCCTCCTACTTGCACTCTTCACTTGGGGGCAAGTTCCTTCCATGTCATCTTATCCATCATATCTTACATCCAGCAAGCCCATGAACATCCATGTTCCTTCCAGTGATCTTGACAAGGTTGAGCCTATCCATGAGCATCATGTATCCTACCATTCATTATCCTTTCCATCATCCTTTTCACTTTCTCTCATCCATGGCACCCTATCGTGATCTTTCTTTTCCCAAATCAGTCCCATCGCTATCATATCCAATTGACCCCTTGGTCTTGATCAAAATGACAAACAAAAAATGCAAATTTTTTTCTCAAAAACATCTTGACATGTCCATTATTTTTGACCACATGATTTTCATGACATCAGGTCATTATTCTATATGCTATCAAGCATCGCTCAATGAGCCTACATTGCTATATTCATTTTTTTCCCTAGCTTGGGTAATCTTGAGGAGACTTTCCTTGAGGGTTACATTCACCCTCTTCGTCCATCATTTTCTATTAACCTCATCCATCAACTTTCTAATCCATCTTTAATGCTCTATACCTTGGTAGACATTGGGGGCAAACCAATGTGATCTTTTTTGAGACCAACCGATCTAGAGTCATGTAGTCTAGGGGCAATTGAATTGGCTTTGTCCTTATAGCATGAGACAAGTCAGTCATTGCAATTTGAGTTTGCTACCATGGGGCATGGGTCCCCAATTTGATCATATCTTTGGATTACACCAGGAGTCAATAATCTTGTCATTTCTGAAGGACATCTCGCTACTGACGCAACATGTGTTTCTCAAATCCCTAATCAAAAGTGTTTCTTAACACTATCTTTGGATGCATTTGTGTTTCTTAACACACATTGGATACTGCAAATGTAAACAACATAATGATAACAATCAAACACATCATGCTCACAAGTACGACAGTGTTTCTCAACACCTCCTACATATACACATTCGAAAACTTTGAAACTAGCTGCAATATGTTGAACTTCTATTTGTATGTTGTCTGTTTTCATTGATTTTTCATCAATATTTTGTTTTTCTACTACTTTTTGGTGTGGTATTGATGATCAAGAAACATCCATAAATAGGGTCTATGTGATAAGAGCTCCTACATTAAGGTAGAAAAGCCTCACATCCCTCAATCTTGTTTACTTGCATGCCAAGGTGAGGTCGGAACTACCTCCTTGATTGTTATTGCTCTGTTTGTTTATGCAAGATCACACTCATGGTTATCTTGGCTTTGACTTCCTCGATACTGGTGTACTCTTGTAACATCAACTAGAAACAACATTCAGGTCATCTTGGCTTTTGTGCCCTGATGCTTACGCTAGTTTCTCACATCTTATCCAATGAAAGTTATACTCATATTCTTATGGTCATAGTGGCACCAGTAAGGATTATATTGACTCCGTTGTTCCAAAAATTCTCAATGATAAAAAATTTCAATGCTAAAGGTTCAGTGACTACACCTTAGGTTGCATTCATGTTAGTCTTGCATCTGCATGCTGTTGAAATCTGCATAATATCAATATCTCTCTTCAATGTGAAGGATCTGAGGTTCTTATCAATCAATATTCCTTTTTCCAAGTGGTCAGTTGCATGTTGATTGACATGAAAATGACACCCTTGAATAATTTAACTATCCTAATTCCATTTTCAGGATCAAAATCAAAATCTAAAAACATTTTACTTGTCATTTTTTATATTTGACTTTTTCAATCAACTGTAGTTGACCGCTTGCACAATCAGTCTTTTGGACTCCAACCAATGGAAATATCTCATGCTTTTCTTCTAATCAATCCATATATCATACTTTTGGTCAAATATAGTCAAACACAACCTCCCATCAAGTACAAATTCTGTCCTAACCACTTGGGACCTATTTCTAATCATATCAGCATCTTCTTGCATCATGTTATCAATCAGATTGCTTCTCATCACTGGGGCACCTAGCCATATTTTGATTTCACCCCCGAGGGGGTAGGATCAGGACATCAACATTCCAGTGATCACATCCTCAATCAAAACCCCATCGCTTGGGGTATCTCAGCTTCATCACATCAAATCAAGTTGAGATCATCTTAAAATCAAAGGCAACCTATTCAATGGTCTTCTCCAGTGGTGAATACACTCAAAACCAGACAAGATCGGTCTTATACAAGCTATTCATTATTGAAACCAAATACATTGATCAAATTAGCTTCATCGCTTCAAATCAAGTCAATTTTCTTGCTAATAATATCTCTTAACGGTAATTAGTTTCATCGCTTCAAATCAAACTGGTTATTCGTTCAAACCAATCAAAAAGTTTAAGAATTCTTGACAGATGTCCAATTTAATCGCTTCAAATCAAAATGAGTATTTTGTTTATATCTTTTGATAGATCTTCGTCCAATCCAGCTCAAAGTCGGTCTTCTTCTTCAAAAGAATGGTTTCATCACTTCAAATCAAACTGTTCTGGGTCTTCTCACTAACAGGTCTTTGAATCAATGCGCTGATCGCACATCAATTCAAAGAGAGGCAAATGTAATCACATAAAAATGGTCATCTAAACCCTAGACCCCCAATCGCAACAATTAATCAAGAAACCCTAATCTTGAAAAACCCTAAGTCCTAAATCAAACATGCAATTCTCCAATCTATCAATTTCAAGCTAATCTAACCCGAACCCTAGGTCCTAATCGGTCATCTTACTTGATTAATTAATTAATTCCTAAAAATACAATACATTGGAAAATAAACCTTATGTTAATTAGTTAATTGATATTTCTGATATATTAAGTAAATAAAATTGCTAAATTGTCAATAAAATCCAAAAAGGAATTAAATTAATTAATAAAAAAAATGTGCATTTAAAATTAATTAAATCTTTAAAAATGCATATGATGTCATCACTCTCAGTTAACTGATTATCAAATTGGAAACAATCCAGCTCCACTCAGTTAACTGATTCTCCACTATTTATCATTTTGGAAACAAAGTTGTTAACTGAAAATGATTTTGGAAGTTTCCAAAAAGACTAATCAGTCAGTTAAGTCACCTGAATCTATCAACCAATCAAATTGCTTGCACATGGATTGTGCTTCCTCAAATCAAATTTGAGCCATTGATTTCCTCTAATCTCGACCATCGATTTGGCAGAGATTTTCTATAAAGAGAAGCTTTTTTCCTTCACAAAGGATCCTAACTTTTTCTATCGTCACTATGCAGTTTTTATGTTTTAGCATTTTTAAAATTTTTGAAGCATTTATCATTTCGAGAAATTGTTTTTAGTTTATTTATTTAAGCATGCAAACTCATAATTTATAGCACATTTTGATTTGGTGCTTTAAAAAGAATCTCTAATTAGCTTGGATTAATCACAAAATACATCTGCATAATCATTTAGATCATTTTCAAATACTTTTAAAAATTCTTTATTTAGAACAGTGTGTAGTCACCGGACTTTGCGATGACCTGAGAGAAAATTCTATAATCCTTCCTACTAGAAGGAAATGGGTCGGTGTCGGTTAGTGTAGTTGTTTACTGCATTTCAGTTTCATGTTTTCTAACCCGCTAACCATGTAAAGACTCATTGAAGAGTGTGTGTTTACAGCCTGCGTACCCAAAATCAGGCATACAATATTTAGGTCCTCATAACCCATAATATGAATAGATATCACTCACAACAGCCTAGCAACTAGCATTGCAACTTGTTCCAAGGGCCCAATGTTGTTTCACATATCTGTCTATGACAATAGAAGTTAGGTTTTCATTTTTTGTCATATTTTCTTTGAAATAATTGATTTCTCTTATTTTTGGTTTGCATGGACTAAAAAAATGGATACTAGAGCCTCAGATGGATCTCTTATGCTCATAGAAGGAAAAGTAACTAATGAACCGATTATGATCATTTTCTATATGTTAAGTGATAAAATATATTATAGTCATACAAGAAGGAAGTAGGGCTTTCAAACAAACAAGAAAGCAATCCAAAAGGAGTTAATAAGAGAGTTTCAACTCCGTTGTGCATTTAGTAAAAAGGAGTTAAGAAGAAAAGCATACCTCTTCCCTCTGTTGTGCTAGAACCCATCTTTGATGAGTAGGAATTATAACAAAATGGAATGGTAGAGCATCAGTGGGAAGTTTTGAAGGAGGATATAATAGGTAGAAGACAATTAATAGAAGTTAATAACTCAAAGTTATTGACAAACTCTAAAAAAATAAAAATGAGCATGTACTTATGTCTAAATAGATTTGTTTAATATATGTAGAAAAAATGCACACCAGAGCCTTAGATAGTTTTCCTATACTCTTAGGGGGCATCGTCAAATCTGAGGCATCTATTACCATTTCCTGTATGAAAAATTATAACATATATTATAACTTCATAGAAGGATTTAGAGATTTGAACAAGAAAGAATGCAATCCAAAGTAAATATGAAGATGTTACCTCTTCTCTCTCCTGAACCTTATCGAAATCAAGTGCATTTATTAATTTTATAAACCCCATTTGTTCTTGTATATAGAACAAAAAAGTTAGGTGCATTTATCAATATCTACATATACATGTTTAATCATAATACATTACAACAAATGAATTGAATTTCTATTAAATTACCTTATGTTGTTTGGGTGTTTGGGAGGATTTCTTTTTTTGCCTTGGAGTGCTGGAGGATGGATTTCTCACATGAGATGTCCTTGAGGCAAGTGGGGTAGACTAATGGAAACAAAATTAACATAATGGAAAAGAACATGTATAATATTAAATCAAAGTACAAAATATCTAAATCCAAATGGTACCATAAAGCTATCTAGGCCAAAGTCGATTGCCAAAAGCATGATATCATCAAGTTGGACATCTCAACCCCTAATAAACCCTATAAAACACCAAGTAATGATACATATATATATTAAAAAAAGATATTTTGGAACCAACGTATTATTATATTTTTAACAAATTTACAAATCTTTACCTTGGGTGGTGAAACTACTCATGACCGTGGAGTTGAATGAAAAGTACATGGTGTTCTCCTACCACCTATTGCTCCCCTCAATGCATATTATTTATATGTCACTTTAAAATGTTTTAAAAAAATATTTACTTTTATAAGATTTAGGTGATTAATTGATAACATGTCATAAATATAAATAAACACACATGTGTCTTCTTGCAAGATAACAAGATACTCATCAAGTCATCGGTGAGGGCCATATCCTCTGGAGTGGAAGCATGGAATCTACTTCCACAACATGTACATGAATGGGATGTCAAACCATCCACATTCGTGTCAGTGTCTACACCAGAACATACACTTTGGTAGGTGGCACACATATGCTCAATGGGCTAACCCGCAACAAATGTTGCATATGTTGATGATGGAGGTACCGTAGGTGCTAGTCTATCCCCTACTCCAACTAAGTGTGTGTTATGCTCAATAATGATATGTGCTAATGATGCAGCTGCCTGAAGACTCTATAACTCCATAGAATCCTTCAGGGCTATTGGGATAGTGACATAAACCATGGGTTTAGGAGCTACATGCCTCCTATGTTGTGGGTCTACCACCCTATGGGCCCCATCTTTGTCCTGTGCAGAGCCTCACCCTCTACCCTAGAACTTTCGGATGTCAAATTAATTCGGCTTCAAGCCGAGGATAAACTCACAATAAAGTTTTCTCAAAAAATACAGTGTCACCTCCCAATTGTTGTTGCAAGGTGGTTGGTCAAAGACCATATACCACCTATCCTCAAAAGCTTCTTTTCATCCTAGCGTGATCACACCAATGTATAGGAAACTGACTCGTAGTAGTAAGTAGGTTGTTACTAGTGCTATGATCAATGAAAAGAGCACATATGTCACCTTTAAGTATGCCTTTTATTCTCACCTCATCATATGACAACCCATCAACATAAAATGCACAACATCTATCCCTCCATGAACCCCATTTTGTGACCTCTCTAGATGTTTCATTCACGCTATTGGCCATTGTTTCTAGGGTTTTCATGAGGGATGAGTGGTGCTCCTGATTAAAGGACCTCAACCTATTCACTAATATAGAAATTTGGGCAGTGTTTTATGATAGGCGATTGATAATATCATCTTGTGTTGCTTGTACATGATCTACTGGAGGACGCAAAGGGTTTAGGGGTGACGGTGATTGTTCAAGAGCATTATTTTGAGTATTTTGCATAGGTGGAGCAGCGCCTTGAGGGTTTTCTTTTTGCTCATGTTCATTTTTTTAGGGTTTGCTTTTGTTGTTTATGCACAAAGAGGTCTTTATTGTCTCTTTCATTTTTGGGAATTTTTTGTAGAATCTAACATCAAATTAATAAAAAAAACTTAAATTAATTTAAAAATCCTACCATAATTAAAATTAAAAAAAATCAAAATAATAAAGTCTTACTTGTTTGATATGGTGACATTGTTGGAAATTGGTCTAAACACCAATAAAATGCAATTGCAAGCAGAACACACATGGGTTATTGAGTTTTTTTCTTCCTCCAAGTCTTTTCAACATTTTTGGCATTGAAAATGACCCAAATCTATGGCCTTAAAAAATATGTAATTTTTCTCGTAACCCGTACGAGTTATGAGAAACTTTTTGTTCCTCAAAACCCGCACAGGTTTTGAGAAATTTTTGTTCCTCAAAACTTGCATGTGTTTTGAGAAATTTTTTATTTAAAAAAAAAAAAAAAATTCTATTAGGCTTGGTGTTACCAAACCAATGACATTTTTGAATTAAGGAACTTGATCGGGTTATGAAAAATTTTAACTTTTTTTTGCACGTGGCCACTTTTCTGACCAGCAACTCGGTGCACTTACCCTTGTAATTTTAGATTAAAAAAACAACTGATCTAATTCTAGAATTTTTGTGATCAAATTTTTATTGTCTTGGATAGCCTAAGCCTTTTGTGCATTAACTTTTTTCTTTAGGGAACAAATTAGTTCGCCCTCAAGATTAATATCTGCAATTTCAAGATCATTTTTTATCTCAGACTCATCTTCTTGGTCTACATTTTCTACAATCATGATTAAGACTTCTCCCTCTTCATCAACAAATTCTTTTGAGTTACTATCAAACACATTAGCATGTCTTTAACTAGTCTTTTGATAGCGTTATATTTGGATTTTCTAGCAAGCCCTCTTATAAAAGGGAAGAAACAATTATAATTGAATTGGACGATAGGAATAAATCCAGTGGACTGAGAATATCTAAAGATAGAAAGTATTCTCCCATATATTTGTACTTATCATAATCAATCTTACAATCTATTTTGAGTGCCTCTTCTCTCCCCTATTATTTATTCTTTATTCAATACCCATAGTCAAAGATGAAGGGATTTTATTTTATTTTAGAGAGTTATCTTGTGAATGGAAAATAGAAATGTTTTCTTATTTATCAAAGTTTATAACAAGGTTTTAGGAACATGTTCAATCTTACCAAAGAAAAGAAGAGTCTCTTGAACTTTAAAATTTAAAGAAATATTAGGAGTAAAAAGAGGATTCTTGGTAGAAATAGAAAACTTTCTTGGCAAAAAATGAGCATAATAGGCATTAAAATGGAATTACACACATACAAAAAACCCTAGAAGGTGGAAGACATAATGTTACATGATCTTCTTACTCGTTGAAAAATTTAGTACCCTGGATTTTACCATGGCTTTCTCAATCCTACAAGCTTTCTTCACGCTCTTAATTTTCTATTATGTTGTCATGGTTCCATCTTAATGATTTTAAATTCTAGTGGGTATGTCTCCTAGAATAGCAAACACATTTTTCTTTCAATTACTAGCTTTAGCTCCTCTAGTATTTGGAGGAGGTGAGATTTCACTTTCCTACAAGTCATGGTAAATCCATCAGCATTAGAAGGATCAACACTAGAACCTTGATTATCTTGTTGAGTTTGTTGCATATCATTTTTATCCTCTTGTGGTAATTTTTCAAAGGAAATATAGTTTTATTTTGGGCTAAACCTTAAGGATACATGGCCATAATGATGGCATTCTGTACATTTGAAAAGAATTGCTTCAAATCCAAGTTTTAATGTAAAAAATATCCTACTTCAATGTTAATAAATGCTAGCAAGGGATTGTTTAAATCTGTTTCAATGCAAAATTGATAAAAGTAGCCACATAGGAACTCAATGAATTGGCTAAAACTTTTAGGCATTAACTTTCTACAAAAATAACGACTTAGCAAATAAAATGATCCAAATCAAAAACTTGGAAGGATTTCCACAATTGGGATAAATCCCACTAACAAAATTTCATGAAAGGACCAACATGCTTGAAGAAATAACAACCTCCTTCAAAATTCAAACACAGTCAGAGACATTTAGTAAAGGATACATTAAAAGATACATTGACAACCAAAGTAATTTCCATGTCTCTTCATCAATGGAGGTTTATGTGTCTTATGCTCTAGTGTTTTTATATTTAATCTAACCTCTATACAATTATAGAGGGGGACACATCTTTGATAATTTAAAAAAAACATCAACCACAAAGTTAGCATTAAAAATAATTGTTGGAAACTTTTGATTTGAGTAAGGCATCTATTGATTTTAAATCATTAGCTTTTTCTTTTTCTAAAGAAATCTATTGTTGTTGAACTACTTTCACATGAATATTCATTGCATTAGCTTTGTGTATAGAATGATTAACATGGAGACCAAATATGAGTTGTTTGAAAGAGAGCTTAGTAGGACCTAGAGGCTCATGTCGATCAACAATGAATCTTCAACTCAAAAATGATAAAGTAGAAAAAATGGAACTTTTTAAAGTCTTAAAATTTAACATGCAAGGTTTCCATGTTTCATACATGGCTTGTCTTAGGATTGTTGAGTTTGAAGAGCAGATTGAATAAGTAAATAACACAAAAAAATAAATAATTAAATAATTAAAAAAATTAAAAAAATAGAGAATAAAAAGATTGACACAACATGCAAATTACGTTCACGATTAAAGGCTACATCATCTTTATTCACACTACAACAGATATAGAAACAATATCCAACACATGCGAATGCTTTTACTCATTAAATAGGAAGAATCACCAAGGAGACTAAGAGTAACGTTAAAAAAAAATCAGTTTTGAGCTCTAAAAATCAACGTCTTCTTTTTTTCTATTAGACTCTCTGTAAAATAACATGTACCATACAATTATTTTCTAACTATCAAATATAAATTTAAGTAAGAAAGATACCTAATAAACTAAAACTATATACTAAAACCAAATACTTTAAAATAACCATACAAAATACCATAAAATATATTTCTATTTTTAAATATAGAACAGAACTGTTAGTACATCTATTTTTAGTTATCCCTCTTTACAAACTCTCTACTTTTCACTACAATAAAATAAATAAAAGAAGACAAATAGTCCTAAGTACACTTCATTGAACCCAAACTCAGAGCATCTACATATCAAAACAAAATGATTTCTATAAACTACCATGTAAGTCGATCATATGCTATTCGGCACAACAAATTTCATAACCAAAAACAAATTGGTCAAACAGCATAGCATTCCTCTCTCTTTCTGAATTTAAAAGTTACGGCCGAGTTATTGAAAACCATCGAAATTTATTAACAAATTAGAGGGAATCAATTACGCACTTGGAGGACGGTTCCATCCGTGTCTAATGTTTTATTTCCATTATTTATTATTTTCTTCACTCAACCTCATTTTCATTACTCTTTTGGTCAAAGGAAAACAATGAGTCGGTTTGGCGGGAATATTGTTTTAAAGAAATATTCCCATCTCAAAACCATTGACTCAACTATTGTCTTTCTCATAATCATTTTTGCATATAACGATGTGGAGATCACTTAAATAACAAAACAATGAGTATTATTAGTATTTAGAAACCTTCCTTAGTTGAGTCAACTAGCTTTCTCAAAAGATTCCAATGCATATCCATAAGTTTATGATTGGGGTGAATGCAATGTACATGCGTGCTTCTATTGTTGGTCATACAAATATTATATGTTAGGCGGCAGATCTCTAGGATTTTAGCTTTTAGTTATGCCTTAAAACCATATTGTTTTAACAGATTTCAAAGCTTTAGGCATGTGTTTTGGTGCTTTATACAAGTGCCTATACCTAGAATCATGCTCTTCTCTAATGTGCTTCCATGTGGCTTCCTCATGCTTTTTAATATGGGCCATATGGAACTTTCAAACTATTCATTTCCCCCCATGTTACCCTCGTTTAGCCATCAAATTCCTTACATCATCATATCATTTGGGTCACCATAAGACTTTTCCTATTTTATTTGTAGACCTAATTTATTATTCATCATGTAACATTCTAAAGTTAGTTAGGCCTACTTTTATAAATATTTGTATGGAGTGAAGAATATATCTTTGTTTCAAATCATCCCATTTATGTCATTTTCTTTAGATTGAGTTTAACATCAACATACATCTCTTCCTTATGTCATGCAACCGCCTGCAATGATATTTTAAGTGACCACCACAAATCTTCTTTTATGCATTGACCTCCTTGACCATTGTTATAACCATTTTTCTTGAATATTTAATAATGAATAGTTTATGTCTTTCACGCGGAGTGGCTAGAGAAAAATATTTTAAGGACACATTTAAAAAGTGTAATTTATATAATACTAGTTTCTTTTTAGTTGGATATGATTCAAATGATTGATAGTAATGACCTACGAACTAGGGATGTTCGAAATCAAATACAAGGAAGCCTCGAAACAACAAGCATGACGGATGTTTCACCTTTCTTAAAACTTTTCTAAGCCCCCACACCTCATCATGGTGGGAGTTTTTTATAGACTTTCTTTGAATTTCCTTCCTCATTCAAGTTGAAAGGAATAAAAATGATTCTTCCATATGAAAGCTATTAATTTGAGCTTTTTTTTTTAATGATATGGTAAAGAATTGGGTGATTGTTGATAATTATGAAATTTTTAGTAAATTATTTTTTAGATTTGTTATTATAATTGAAATTGATACAAAGATTAAATTATTAGTTATTGATGACCATGAGATTGTTCATAACTATCTTTGTAGATCGATTATTTGCTATCACAAATGAATAAATATTTGAGTATTTTTGCATGAAAAGTATGGTAGTTATTTTCAAATGGTTGAAGTTATAGTTGATAGTAATTAATAAAAAGACAAACAAATATTAATTATTGTAATTACTTTAGAAAAATATATAAGTTGCAACATGGTTGACAGTATAGATGATGGTAATCCATTAAAATATTAATAAATATTAATTGTTGCAGTTACCATGATAAATAATAGAAAACTTTCATATTAAACAAAAGAATAATTAATTTATTTGATTATATGTCAAGAAGAAAATTTTGTATCGTGTGTAGCTTCTAGCTTCAATCGTGTAAGCTTATTTCCTTAATGTTTCAATCAAACACCATTGTCAAAATTTGTATAGTAATTAAGATATGCTGGCAAGTTGACTCCCAGGGAGTATATGGCTTATTTTGTGTTGTCATTATGGCAACAAAGTCATGAAGTTTTGACAGTAAACTATGAAGTAAAAATTGACTAAGTGTAGAAGACAGGACAGAACAGTGACTTGCAGTCGATTAGAGCATCAACGCACATGCGTATGATCACATCAGGATATGCGTGTTCAGAACTAAGCTCTATGGTATGTTGTTATGCTTACCCTATACACGCATAGCACAGACTATCAGTACAGACAAGTTACAAGAAGAACAAGTACACTAGCAGTTCAGAGTACAGAGTATGGAGCCGACTTTAGGACTTTGATTAGCGTGTAATCTTTTGTTATGTAAAGGCTAAGCGCCTATTGTAATAAGTCTGTAACCATGTATTAAACATTATTGTAAACACGCTTAAGCCAATTTGTTTGGAAGCGTTGTGTATG
Organism: Thuja plicata; assembly: GCA_018584345.1. Taxonomy (NCBI): domain Eukaryota; kingdom Viridiplantae; phylum Streptophyta; class Pinopsida; order Cupressales; family Cupressaceae; genus Thuja; species Thuja plicata. Next base: position 800,291 of record MU223181.1, on the reverse strand, counting down.
TTTTTTTTGGGCCGACTAAGGTCTTGTTTATAGTCGCGTCTATTCAGGCATAAACATATATTTATGCAATGTAAAGATATATTGTAAGTGTCGAAGAAATAAGCAAAGCAGAGCAATGTAAAGATGTCAGCATGAGATAGATCCCCTAAAGAAGATAAGAGTATAAGCGCATAACTGGAACTGATCAGACATCTGTGTCATATATAGCAGTTCACTTTTGGATATAGTGCATATCTATTCTTAGGAGGTTGTAGCCTTCTTTCTCATTGAGCAGTGAGCTCTTGGACAATGAGTCCTCACCCCTAATAGGGATGTTTGTAAAAGACTCCTAACAAGGTCAAACCTTTAACCAGGTCATTGTACTTGCATTGTAAAGACTGCTTCTAACAGGGCAAATGAACTTTAACAGGTTCATTATACTAGTGCAATCTTTGTGGGTACTAGTTCCCACTGGGGTTTTCCTCTAATCAAGGTTTCCCCGTAATCATATTATGTGATATGTGATTTTGTGTTAAGCTTCAAGTGATATATAATTGATTTATGTTTAAAGTTGCTGAAATTGAATAATTAGCTAAACAATGATTCACCCCCCC
>MU223181.1:769372-799648 GCA_018584345.1 Thuja plicata | reverse complement strand
CCCCCCCCCCCCCCCCCCCCCTCTCAGTGTTTCCAACAATTGTTATCAGAGCTCTGGTCCTCTGAGAGAAAATTTTAACCACTTGAGGATATCATGGATTCAGCAGAAGCCAAACATCTGAAAAAGAATCTTGAAGCAGCCCTTGAAGATCTAGACAGATTTGAGAAAGAAAATGAGGACTTAAACTAAAAGTTGATGGCTCACAAATGCTTATCAAAAAGTTAAGAAAAGATTTAAAAGATTGCTCTACAAATGATCTGGGTAAAATGGTCAAGAAACTGAATGAAGAAAAATTATCTCTAAAAGATAAGATAAAAGATTTGAATGATCAGTTAACTGATAGCCTAACAGCTATTGAAGAGAAGAACAAAGAAAATAAATAGTTGGATGAAGAACTCATGCAAGCCAATATGAAAATCTTGGAGTTGGAAAATGTCAAGAACAAAATTGAATCAGAATTATCAGGAGCAAAAGACAAGATTGATAAACTACACACAAGTTCTGATCTGATTCAATCACAACTCTATGCATAAAAGCTAAAAGGTGATACCACTAGTATGGGATACAATATAGCTCAAATTATGATCAATTCATTACAAGAAAGAAAGAAAGCTCAAATAGAATCTGTAGAATAAAAGAAAATTGAAGAGACTAAAGCAGAACCACCAAAAAATAAGCACAAGGCAGTCAACCATACTTGCTATGCCTATAACAAGCATGGACACTTGGCAAGAGATTGTAAGAATGTAAGACCCTTCAATGGTTACTATTACTCCTACAATAAGTTTGGTCATATGGCTATTCATTGCAGAACAAATCAAAGAAATCAACCACAACTGAACCAAAGGAATCAAACTCAATTCAATCAGAGAAATCAACCTCAAAGAAACTTGCAGAACATTACTTATCAGATATGTAATTACAATGGACACACAGCCAAGCAATGCAGTATGATGAATAACAACATCAGACCTTCTATCATTTGTCACTCATGTGGAAAGGCTGGACACATCTCAAGGTCTTGCAGATCAAGAACAAAAGGACAAGAGAATCCTAAGAAGTCTTTGTTTGAAAAATTAGGAGAAGTTAAGTTTGTGGAAGCTAAAGCTAACTCAGATAAAATATGGGTCGAAGTAAAGAAGGATAATGAAGAGAAAAAGGTAGTAGATGCAACCTCAGTGGATGCACCTTCTACTTCTGGATAGTTGACCCTCATGGTCTTAGGGGGAGCTATTCTAGCTTTGAACCCCTGCGTGGCTAGTATACTCACCTCTGAGTATGCGCCTATGGATTCACACATGTGATCATGAATTAAGGTTGTATGCATTCACGCATTGCCTTTACTTTATTCAGAACAAAGTTTGAAATTCTCTCTGTAAATTGCTTTACAAAAATGAGCATTAAATACAATTAATCTTTATATAAATTGGCAAAAGATCTTAAAAACCTCACTTTGCATTCAAGATTGAAGCATTCAGAAAGCATATAAGCATTGAGCATCAAAGCACTACAGTTTAAAGGATTAGTTGGTTTGTGAATGGATTAACGATTGGAATGGAACCCTAGCAGTCACATCATTTTAGAATTGCCATGAAACCCTACTCAACCAAGTTGCAAGTAAGTATGGCAACCCCTGTTATATTCAACATTGCTCAAAGGAAGAGATTTGTCTTTAAGAAGCATCCATTCAAGTCTATACTAGATGATGTCAAAGGAGCATTCTCTAGGACTCCACTTGGAGTCGTACATGTAGAAGACATCCACGCATATGTTTATTGCAAGAAGGAAATAGTTGGACACAACAACATTGCATCTCTCATGGGTTCTATGATGAAACCAGACTATTCATTCAAGGATGAATATGTGCATCTCACTGATAACCCTATCTTTGAGTATTCAAATGCGCATGAGTTCTATGAGCCAGAATGGGTTAAGATATTAATAAGCAGGATACATGATGACCTATATTAGATTGGTGAGGTTCCTGTCTGCATCACTGCAGATCTAATTCATGAGATGACTGGACTTCCTAAGACTGAACCAACTCTTCCTACTGGAAAGGATGTTAAGAAGTAGGTTGAACAAGTTTACTTATCTAGAAGTGATAGGCGTGGCATGACTGTTGATCCCATTAAGTAAAATGACATCAAACTACTCACTATGATACTTGGATACAATTTTCAGCAAGCAAGTAGACTGAATAGTGTGTCCGCAGAAATAGTTCTTACAACAATAAGGATAGTGAGAGATAACACTCGGTACAATCTCTGTGGATTATTGCACGCATAGCTGATAGAGAATATCAAAGCCATTAAGCATGAAAAGAGCAAGATATTCAGGTTTGGCTCTTTGATCATCTATTTGTACTTCCACATTGTTGGTAAATTTGCAAATCTTTACCTAGATAGGAGCAAGCCTACTATGTCTCAGATATCACTAAAAGTTACATCAGAGAGTAGTGCAAAATATTCTATGGACATGGATATCAAAAATTTTAGGATCAAGATGCAGAAGAGGTTCAGGATACTTGAGAAGATAGTTGAGAAATATAAAGACACCATATGCTTCATGGTGGAGACTGACTATACTTGCATGGAGGTAGTTGAGCCTAGAACAAAATGGATTCACCCTCTTGGTTATGAAGTTCAAGAACATGTTTTGGAAGGTTATGCACAAGTCCTCCTATTTGCGCCCAAGGATCCCAATGAACCTAGATGGGGTACTTACAAAGAAAAGACAAATCAAGTGGATTCTATCTTATACAGTGCTGACAACAAAAAGAAGGCATCAAGGATTACCTCAAACATCCTAAAAGTTCATGGTGTTACACAATAAGACCTTGACAAAGCTAGAGAAGCTAAGATAGCCAAAGAACTTGAGAAAACTCCTATAGAAATGAAAACTGAAAAGACTGATGATATGCCTAAAAAGAAAAAGAAGAAATCAAATGTAGACACATCTGCGCCATCAACCACCACTGATCTAGAATCCTCTCAACCTTCTGTACCAAGAAAGAAGTCTAGAGGAAGGAAGCAAGCACCCACTAGTGATCCATCCTCAAGAACTACAAGGATCAAGGTAAAGAATACACAAGCTCCTCCTGAGGTAGGTTTCAGACTTAGTCTTAATGTCTTAAGGAACAAAATTGTTAATGAAGGAAGACTAGAATCTCTCAAGAATGTATATGACAAATATCAAGAGATAGACAAATCAGAGATTCATTCTATGATCATCTCTCACATGATTAAGTTCAAAAGGACAGTATTGGAACTCAAAACTATCATACCAGACAAGATATGGAACATACTTGATTTATTAAAGAGGCAAGCAATTGAAGAGGATATGAGGATAAGACATGAAAAATTGGATAGTCTTCTCCCGGTGTGCTCGCATGATGAGAAATTCATTCAGTTGGATTTAGTAAAGCCGCACCTAAGAACCAAAACAAGAGTTCTCCATATCATGAATAAGGAGTATGATCTAGTTGGTGAAGAGACTTAGAAAGCATTTGAGCGGGTATTTCTAGATAGACATATGTATCCATCAATGATGCCTACAAAGGTAACTCCAATTCCTCCCAAACAGGTTACAGAACTAGTGATTCAGAATGCACCTAAGAAAAGTCCACAGGTTTCAGTGCCCTCAGTTTCAATAAATTCTGATACAACAAAAGATTCAGGGGATACTATAGTGATTGATAATATCAAGATATCCATGACATCTTTTGATAATGATATGGACAAAGTTGATAAAGCATTTGTAAGCACTGAAGAAAGAAAGGAGGTATGCACTGATGACACATATTTACAGTAAGATGAAGTCCCCTTTAATGATTCAACAGATTTGAATAAAGAATAAGACAATCAAAATAATGAGACACCAGTCATGGAGATCCCAGTAAAAAGTGAATGCATGGACACTAGCCAGAATACTATATTCACACCATCCATTCAACCATCAACTCATTGTGTTCAAGTTTAACTCCTGACTCAACAAGTCTAGATGCATGGGGAGAAGAAGACCTAATCAAGATCAGTGTCCTAGCCATGGAAAATGCCAAAGAGAAATAGGTTATGAGAAACCCTCTCTTCTTGGAATTAGTAAACATTCTGAATGACCTAGTTCCTGCGGACAAGAAAGTAGCAAAAATTCAGTCAGTTGATGATGTAGACAACATACTAACAAGCTTCAAAGCACATTTCACAAGCTTAGTAGACTTAGCTACTAGAACTACAGAAGATGAGTTTAAAAAGGAAAGATTAAATGAACTGGTAAAGAACTTTACTTTAGATCTAAACTCATTAAAGATTGGTCAGTCTATGTTGAAAGAGTTGGTAGCTAAAGGTAGAAATGTAATAGAAAACTACATGGACAGAGTGAAATTCATCTCTGAACATATCAAGAAGAGAGAAGAGGCAGATATCTTGGTTGATAGTGTTAGAAAATCAGTTGAAACATCCACGCAAGACATGAACATCTGCAACAGTATCTATCAAGGTCAGCTAGACAAGATTGAAAAGGCAAAATTCAAAATTAATAAGATAAGAATCAGGTAGACTCAACTGAGAAATGCACTAGCGCCCTCCTTAGCAGTTTTGGATGAGAACATCAAATAGATTGATGCCACTATTGTCATGTATGATCAAGGTCCCTGCATGGATCTGATAAAAATGGAGAAGGTCACATGTGCTCTATGCACCCATCTCCAGACAGTTGATGCAATGAAAGCATTTTGGCAGAAAGAGATCAAGTCTCTTCAGATTGGATATCTAGATGTATACATGGAGTAAGTATCTAGAGACTTACAAGTTTTTGGACACCTTTGTCATTAATTTCAAAGGGGGAGTAATGTATATAAAGAATAAGTATAAATATGGGGAGTAGTGTATGTATATAATGATATATAAATTTTTTTGTGTTAAGTCAATCTTGAGTAACTTGGTCACATTCCTTTGTTGCCATTAATGAAAAATGGGGATATTGTTGGCAAGTTGACTGCCAGGGAGTATATGGCTTATTTTGTGTTGTCATTATGGCAACAAATTCATATGAAGTTTTGACAGTAAACTATGAAGTGAAAATTGAATAAGTGTAGAAGATAGAACAGAACAGTGACTTGTAGTCAATCAGAGCATCAATGCACATGCATACGATCACATCAGGATATGCGCATTTAGAACTAAGCTCTATGGTATGTTGTTATGCTTACCCGATACACACATAGCACAAACTATTAGTATGGACAAGTTACAGCAAGAACAAGTACACTAGCAGTTCAGAGTACAGAGTATGGAGCCGACTTTAGGACTTTGATTAGCATGTAATCTTTTGTTATGTAAAGGCTAAGTGCCTATTGTAATAAGTTTGTAACCATGTATTAAACATTATTGTAAAAATTCTTAAGCCAATTTGTTTGGAAGCGTTGTGTATGTTGTTTTTGGGCTAACTAAGGTCTTGTTTATAGTCGCATCTTTTCAAGCATAAACATATATTTATGCAATGTAAAGATATATTGTAAGAGTTGAAGAAATAAGAAGAGTAGAGAAATGTAAAGATGTCAGCATGAGATAGAGCCCCTAAAGAAGATAAGAGTATAAGCGCATAACTGGAACTGATCAGACATCTGTGTCATATACAACAGTTCACTTTTGGATATAGTGCATATCTATTCTCAGGAGGTTGTAGCCTTCTTTCTCATTGAGCAGTGAGCTCTTGGACAGTGAGTCCTCACCCCTAACAGGGTTGTTTGTAAAAGAATCCTAACAGGGTCAGACCTTTAACCAGGTCATTGTACTTGCATTGTAAAGACTACTTCTAACAGGGCAAAGGAAATTTAATGGGTTCATTATACTAGTGCAATATTTGTGGGTACTAATTCCCACTGGGGTTTTCCTCTAATCAAGGTTTCCCCATAATTGTATAATGTGTTATGTGATCTTGTGTTAAGCTTGAAGTGATATATAATTGATTTATGTTTAAAGTTGCTGAAATTGAATAATTAGCTAAACACTGATTCACACCCCCCCCTCTCAGTGTTTCCAAAAAGATAAAATATATGTTGTCTTAGGAAAATATATATTGTGATTATTCATATAATTTGACCCCACCAATTAATGTTTTCCTTAATGAGCCTAGAACATCATTTAACTCTCTAGTTATTTCTCTCATGACATGAATCTATACTAAGCTTATGGTCAATAGTTGAAATATAAGAGTAACAAATACTTTTGAATGTATTAGTTGTACCAAATATGGTGTTGATTATGTTGGAATGACTGTGGAAAGTTGGGACTGAGAGGGGAGGGGTGAATCAGTTCCACAAAAAACTTTTATAACTGAAACTGTCTATAATTATTTACTGAATTCAATAACTTGAAATGAAAATAATATAAAGATCATAAAACATATCATCAAAATATTCAAGCAATAGAACTCATAACTCCATGATTTTGTTTACACAAAAATCCTTTGTTAGAGAACAAAACTGTGGTGGGTGTTAGGTCTTTTTCTTGCAAAACCTTGATGTAGTATTTAATACTTGACTCTCATATCCCAATTCTAGATTATTGAAAGACAAATCCTAATTGATGAGGACTGATTCCTCCTTCTACTTTGAGATCCACAAACTTAGGTGGGTGTACCTTTAATAAATTATTGAATCTCAATATCTGTAATAGTGGATTAGGGCTTTCATTGGTTGACTTATTGTCTTTCACTGTATTAATTGATAAAACACCTTGCAGATGACAATAATTAACTTAATACAGAGCTTTACAAGCCAAATTATGATCTTAACAATAACAAACATCAGTGAGATGAGGACTTTCATCCTTCTTCCTTTTGCAGCTCTTTAAACTTAGGAGGATTAACCTAATGATTCACTCTTTAAGGAATCAATAAACTGAATTGTATTCTCTAATACAATTACTCAAACATATATATTCTTTGTAACTGGAAATGTGAATGATTGATTGCTTTAATTTTGGATGATGATTAACTATTTGCCAAAACCTAAACCAGTGCCTAATCCTTGGGCAAAGAGTCAATATCAAATATAAATCCACAATAAACTGATTAATGAAAATGCATGCAGTTTAGATAGAATGCCTTACAAACCACCTTTCACTCCCACACCCCTATTATCAAATCCTTACACCAATGTTTGACTCTCTGGAATCACCTAAAAGAATTACTCTTTCCTTGAAAGAACTTATAAGTAATTGCACAATCACTTTGTAACTGGTATATCTAAGATGCCTTGCAAATTAAACATACAAGAGTTTAAAAAGAAATATAAAGAGACAAAAAAAGATATAGAATAGAAAATGCAATGTATTTTATTACTATGTTACTACTTCAAATACATTTAATAGACAAAAAACACAAAGCTCAGACCAAATTGAGAAGTCTGCCTTGCAATTATATATTTCACCTCTCTTACAAAATTTTTTTATCTTGTTATATATAGAGTCCAAGCCACCTTGGAATCCTTCAATATTAAGGATGCAACAAGCTTCAGATGGCTCAAACCTAACCCTAAAAAGATACTAGAAGACAAAATACAATAAGAACTTAAGCGCTAGAAGGACAAAATAGGAGGACAATCAGATTTGATCTTCAAATCATTGATAGCTGGCACCTTTGTCTATCGATATTCTGGATAGCCTCAAATAGTTATTGTGAGATGTAGTGACCGCCTTTATGGGCTAACTTACACAAATATTTCTGATGACTAACTTTCATGTTCTCAGAGATCAGGTGCTAGGTGTCTCTTTACTCCTTGTCCAGTATGTCTATGTTAGCTGTTGTAGGCTTTGTGAGAATATCCGATGCTGCAACCTCTGCCTCTATAGGCGAATTAGATCCTTGAATGTTTTCCAATTGTACCTTCTGTCTCTACCATATTGCATCTGTTATGCTCTTAACATCTGTCACAAACTCATTAAAGTTTGTTTCAGCCTTAAATGCCTCATCTAAGGTTTTATTGAATCTTTCCATATCTAATTCATCATTGTCAAAAATAAATGCCTCTTTATTAGGTAGTAATGCATCAAATTCTCCTCTCCATACCTCTACTACCTTGATTTGATCATCTTCTCCCTTTATTGGAGGAACAAATGTATTGTAATCTGAACCAAACATGTTGACTCTGGCTTTAATCTGATTTGCCTTGCCCTTAAAGAAAGACAATGTTACACCAATTTGTTCAATCTCCTCACCAACTTGTGTCACTATCTCTGGGAGGGCCACCCTAAGTGGCTGTAGGGCTGCTAATATTTCAAATAAACTTTTCCTTTCTAACCAAGTCCCAAAATAGGGGTTCAAAGTTGAAACATAATTAGTTACCTCAATTTGTAAACCGGGCAACTTGTTGTAAGAACCATGTACTAGATTAGCTTTATCTTGTAGGCTATTGATCTTGTGCTGCAAAATATTCAAAAAGGACTCCAAAGCCACTTTATTTTTCTCACTATCCTTCTACTCTATTTTCTTGTCAATATCCCCTGCATCTTCTATTTTTACTAATGCACCTGCAACTTGCTTAGGCTCAGCAGGAGTAGTCTCAGGGATCTCTTGTAACTTCACATTCAGCTCTGCTACTAGCTTCTCTAGTGCATTGATCTTAATCAGGCTACTACAATAATTGCCTCATCAAAAAATTTTTGATATCTTTTAGACATTTGTTCAAATTTTGCTTCATTTAGATGAGAAAAGTGTATAGGAACCTGTGAAATTTCCAAATCTCCTATGTTGTGGAAGGACCATATGATTTTGTCTCATTCTATATTTTCTTGTACATTTATCAATGTGGCTTCTGGGTCTTGGGATCTAGAGCCCACATTGCCAATGTTTGGGACTGTGCATTGTATCCACATCCTTTAATCATCTCTCCCACTTGTGTTTCTAAAGACAATTTGATATCTAGCTACCTTCTGATTTTATCTATGATGAAAGATGAAGCCATATCCCATCCCTCTACAAGTATCATGCCTCTAGACTTTACCAACTGTCTAGCTTCATTTGGGGTCATGTTTTCTGATTTAGGATCATATTCTTGCAGAGCCTGCAAGGCTTCACTTGTTACTGCTTCTCCTCCTGCCAATTGCAACTGTGACCCCACTTGTTGTTGTTTTTCCCAGATGAGAAAATCCTTGAATTCTTTGGTTTTTATTAAGTTGTCATCATTGAATAATTTTTCTTGGTGTAGCTCTCTTTCATCTTGGCATAACAACAGAGGCATCTCAACATTTTCTTCTGTATCCTCTCTTTTCTTCTTTCCTTCCTTTATAAACTTTCTGAGCTAATGATCATAAGATCTAGTACTAGTGAATAATGCACTCACTTTATCCTTTTTCCTCTTCTATGTTTTGACATCAGAAGGATCCCTTGTTTCCACTTTTTTCTTCTTCTTGGGAGGTTTACCAATTACCTCAGCCTCTTTCTCTTCAGTCAAATCCATTACTACATTCTCCTCTACTTGAGGTGGCTGATCCATTGGGGGAGGGCTATGTATTGAATAGATGATGTCACTATATTCAGATGAAGAGTGCTTGTTAGGACCTCTCTCCTTATCTTCTATTTTCCCCTCCAGCTGGTTACACAATGTTCCATAAGATTCTATCATTTTATCTTGTCTTTTTAAATATGACACATCTAGGAAGTAACCCTCAAAATGAATCCCTTTCTTCTTGAGTTTCTATTCCAAATCCATTAGATATTCAAACTTATCAGCCCTTCTTACAACTTCATCATCCTCTAGGATGTTCCTTATAATGTCCTCCTCTACACAAGGCTCATGTACTTTAGTATTTGGAATAGTTGGTGTCAAGAACTTCTTTGCACTGAATATAAATCTCTCTGTATCAACATACCTATATAGGGCTACACTCACCCTGAAGTGACTTAACCATATATTCAAAGGATCATATGCCCTCTTACCAATTGTGAAGTCATAAACCTTAAATAGCTGAGGTGTGAAGGTACCTTTTCTATGTGGAGCCAAATGCTCCTTATCAGTCATTATAAGTTGCCAAATGAACTCCATAGTAGTAATCTTGGGTGGCACATGATAGGGAAGAATATGTGGTGGCTGGGAGAAACTATAAACTCTTATCAAAGTAAAATTCTTATTGTAGTAGAAGTCTCCCCAGTTAAGATCTTCTATCCACTTGTCTAGAAACTGACAAGGCCTAAGTAGCTACAATACTTTAATTGGTAATCTTGTCATATTGACTCCCAAATTTTTTTTAATGAGATAAACGATCCAGTTCTGGAAAGAACAAAATTCATTCTCCCTAGAAGTATAATTCCACACCCTCAACTAGAGTTGTATAGGGTTGGATTGACCTTGGTAGAATCTCCTAGGTCTCAAATTGGGTTGGTCCATGATATTGAAGTTATAAAATAAAATCAAATGCATCAATAAAGAATACTGTAGAAATTTAGGGCTGGGTTCCTTCTTCTAGATGTATACAAACCCTTGATGTATTTTGTCAATCACATATTGGATATAGTCATAGTCTGTGCTGACATGTGGACTCTGAAGGTCCAAAACAATCATTAGAATATTAGAAGATATTCTCTCACTTCTCCAATCAACTCCTAGAACTCTACATAATGCATAGGAAATATATTTCATGTAGAAGGCCAAATATTTGTAGAAGTAGGTGTTGACGGGGCTTTGTGACCGGGTCCGCCAACAGGTGTAAGTTGTCACTGGGTACCGGGGTACTGGCCAGCTTCACCTGTAAAGGTTGTCTGGGGAAATGAGATTCCCTAGGCCTCCAAGAATGTGAGAGTCGGGTCTCAACGGTGCGGGGCTCAGTTGGGAGATGTGACTTTTTTTCGAGGGGGATAGTTGATTATCTTAAACTCATCAACTCTGGGGATTTGGGTGAGTGGGGTTTTCTCCAAGCGTGCTTTTACTTAAAAAAATAAAATTCAAAAGATAGTGCAAAGTTAGGAATATTTCATCTATCTATAGTTATACTAAATGTTCAAGACATGTACAATACTCTAACACGCTACACTAAATACCGAAGAAATATACAACCATCAGTTCATATTTTATCAGTAGAAAAGGAAAGGAAGTTGTTAATCTACTTTAAGTATCAGAGCAAAGGACATGAAGAACACAGCATAAAATACTGTTAACCCAAAAGATAGAATGCCAACAACATCATTCAAAGAATTCTTCCTTCTTCATTAAAATCTCTTTTAGCAAGCACTTTTGTGTGGTACAATGGTGGCTCCAAGGGAGCATCTAACTACTGAAAGCTTAGAAACTATGGAGCATTGAGCTCTACAACTAACAACTAAGAAAACCAAACTGCTATTAACTATGAACTACAAAATTATCAATTTTTCTGACCCCTAGAATGAGGTCAAACTTATTATTTATACACATCTTTTGACCTAACCCCAACCCTAACTTACTTTACATCTTCACAATAAAATACATTATCTGGTGGCTGGTACTACCTACACCATGTTACAAAAAGCCTCGAGACGAAAAGGCCTGACATGTTAGAAGAATAAGACAAGAAAGATGGAGTGGAAGAATCAGCCTCGAGACAAGAGCCGAGAAGGAGAAAGAAGAAATAAAATCCCCTAGAGATTGAGGCTACATGCCTCATAAATGGGAATAGTGGCACCCTGTCTCTGATGTGCTAGGTGTAACGTTGAAGCGGTGCCTTGGGAAGACCATTCGTCAGAAAACCTCTTGCCGATTTGACGTGCCTTATTGTGGTTACCCACCTTTTGACAACCTTTATTAACTACCTTGAAAGTGACCCGTCAGCCTTGGGGACCGGGACATGGGTCACTTAAAGAATACAAAATGTAGGATCCGAAATTCTGGGATCTGGGAACTTGTGTTTCGAAGGAATAAAGAATACAAAACATTTTCTCTAAAAGTTTTCTCTAGCTTCTGGAGAATCTCTATTGTTGTTTTCTATCATTAAAGGTCTGGAGGAGATGGGAAACCCCATCTTCATCGATGTCTCTAAGGCCAGCCCGCCGATACTTGGCCACATCAATCTGCTCTCCCAGGTCCAGAACATTTTCCTTAAATTCTTCGGCCATCTCTGCTGCATCGTGACCTTTGAGCACCATGTGAGTTATTCACATCATTTTTTCTCTATCTATCCCCTCTAGGGATTGATACCTTGATTCCATTAATTCATCAAACGTCCCCAAAATATATTCCTTTGGCGTGCATGTGTCAGTGCTAAATGGATCAGCTCTGGAGAACTTCAAAACAAAAGACTTGTATAAATTGAAAGAATATTGGACTGCATTGAACTTATCGTGCAGGATCCCCACCAGTTGCTTGATTACACCCAATGTGAGGTCAAGTCTCGAGTGCTGGGTCCTTACAAAACCAAATGATTCTTCTCCTAAAATTCTGGACTCGGAGACAGTCTCCTCTCTGATGCCAATGAGTTCTTCTAACTCAACCTTCCATGCCTCATAATTCTTGATATCTACCTCCCATATGGTGATGGTAGTTTTGGCCTAGTGTAGGACGTGGTGGGCCGCATATAGATCTGAGAGTGTGGACACCAGGAATCACTAGACATTTCCCAACTATAAGGCAACCCATTCATCAACCACTTGGGCCTTTCTCTTCATTACCCGTAATGAGTCTATATCACTTTGAGGAAGTGGTGCATCTGATGTAGAGGCCCTCGAAGAAATAACACTAATGGGCCAGGCCAGCTCAGTCAACAGTCCCATGAGGTTTGCATTTTTCTCCTTTCCTTCCTTGAACTTTTGGGCCTCTTTCTCGTAGCGAACCTCCACTGCCTTGGCTGCTTCTTTCAACAGGTCCAATTCAATCTATTTTCCTCTCTTCCTCAGTGACACCTCTGTGAAATCGTAATCTCTAGCTTTAGCCATTGCCTCATCCACATCTGGGGAAGGTGTCGTGATTATTGTGACTATTTCTCTGCCTGGCTTGGTTCGAAGAGTGTGGATTGTCTGGGCTTTCTTAGCCTTTGGCGGGTTTTGTGCCTGACCATCATCTCTGCCAAAGAAAGATGGGCTTTGGGTGTTGTTGGGGCCTTTCTCTTTCAAGATTCCACCAACCACTATGGTGGTAGGGGTGGCTTTGCAGCCAAAATTTGCTCATGTGATTTCTCCTCGGGATCTTGTTGTGCCCCTTCAACAGTATGAGCTTCTTCTGGCTTCTTCACGGTATCTTTTGACTCACCGGTGATGTTTTCTCTGCTGTCTATATCTTTGGGATTATTTGGATCCTCATTGGTTTCCCTAGGGTTATCTTCTTCATCCTTTCGCTACTCTTTATCAACCTCTATTGCTGGGATGTTCTCTTCTGTTGGTACATCTTCTGGAAGTGGAGGAGGCAACGGGCCAAGATTCAATGTTTGGGCCACAGTGATTACCTCCCCAAATATTACCATTGGGAGTGGCATCTGGAACATGACAGTTGGGGTCACAGTTGTTACGGTGGGTCTGATTTCACCAACCGATGCCATTTGTTCATTTTTCTTTTGTTGGCCTGAAACTCCCATAACCTGTATTTCTAAGACTCTAGAGGTATTCACCTATTTTGGCCCCTTTTCTTCTTCCATTTGTGCTTCCTGTTCCTGCTTAGGGTCATGCTCTGGAGCTTCCTCTTGCGCTGCAATTTATCCCACTGACTGTACAAGGTCTCCCTACAAATTCCCAAACTCATCAACTCTAAATACATCATCAAATTCTTCATGGGGGGAGGATTTTCCAGGATGTGGACGTGCTCTGGTTCTTTCTCTAGCTCCAGGGAGTTGGAAGAAATTATTTGTACTTCTGGGATGTGTGGCATCCCAAGCTCTGCTTCTATCCTTGGCTTTGGATTGAGCCTTTTCTTTCACCTGGTAACCAAAGGAGGCCCTGCATCCCTTAGGGTTGCCTGCTCCTCTTTCATCTCCATTCCTATTGCTCTGATCATCAATGTCTCTAGTGAAGGGGAAGAGGGAAGATGAACAGGTCTGGTCATGAGCACCAGAGTGGCCAACCGTGTGATCAATTTATCCTTCATCTACTGGGAGGCCTCCAGCATCTGCTTTAGTTGCTCTTTTGTGGGGGTCTAATGTAGGGTTGGAGTTCCCATTGTTATGTTTCCTTTATCCTCTCCCTGTGAAGAGGTTCTAGCCCCTGAAGTCAGCTTCTGTACCGTCAGGCCAACTCTATGGGTGCTCCTAGGGCATACCCTCTTAAATTATTTTTGGCTATGCTCAACCACATTGCGAGTGATGTCTTCAATGGTAGGCCCCTCTTGGGCATTCCAATCTACCAATGGGAGGGCCATCTTATCAACTCCCCTTTCCTTGTATTGGGGATCTATTGTGGGCCCAGTGTCCAAGAAGTCATCTGGAAATTTCTAGAGCTTCAACCTTTCCATCATCCCCATGGTCATCCGGATGAAATGCAAGCTCTAGAATTCAACATCATCATGGAAATCTTCCCAGAAGTCCTCCATGTGAAATCGGAGGGGCTCATATGCTCGGGGAAGCGTCGTTACAATTTTTCCAAGAAGATCAAAGTTCTTCCGTGCTAGATAAAATTCTACCAAGTTTAGGCTCTTGAGTTCACTTTCTGCCTCCTTGGCTGTGGCTAGAATGCACGCGTAATTCCCACAAGTGATTGGGAATGGAACATTCACCACCTTCTTTATAGTGTATAAGGCATGCAACTCTAGCATTTTTCTACAATATTCTAAGAGGATTATTTTGTTCCCACAATGTTTGGGCAACAAGTAAGGTTTACCGGAGAAGTCGATTATCCGAATGTAGGTATGTTGCTTGAATTGGATGTAGTAATGGCCATAACTTCTGACCAGATCCATTGCCTCCTTGGAGAGGCGGTACCTGGCATCCTGAGTAGGTGTGAGCAGATTGTAGTAGACGAAGGCATAGTTTACCCGGCGGAAGCTGGGGAAACTAGCCTCCCATTGAATTTGTGGAAAATAATCCCAAGGAGCCTTTTGACCTGGGATGATCCCAAGTACACCTGATGTGAGAAGCCCATTGGTGATAGGTCATTGTTGTGCTAAGGCCCAGAGAACATAAGATGTCATATAGAATTTGTGGGTCCAGGCCACCTGAAGGAACTGAGAGTCTACATGATTAGAAATGATGGTTGCCCAGTCAAAGTATTGCTCACCGGTGGAAATGCCAAGCAAAAAGTAGTACATCCACCTTGAGAACTCTTGGGCATGGGGTTGCGTGAAGATCTAGCATAGTGCTATAATCCCCATTTGGATACTTTCTTTGAACTCAGATCGGGGGATCTCTAATTTCATTCTTTTGGGGTCCTTCTTCGGGGTCTTGAGCCAATGGTATTTAAAATATTGCCGGGCCGTGACCTCCAGCTGTTGAAATTGCCCCAAAGCATCAGATCTGGTAATGACGGCTGGTTCATCAAACTGGGGAATCCCCAAACTTGCTCAAAAAGTTGTGGCATCAAGAGACACCGTGGGGGTGGGATATCTGATCAGGACCAGGGTGGCAAGCATGATGGCCCAGATGGAGGAGTTGTAATGTGCCGCAAGGGTGAGAATAAGCTCTGGGGCTTGCACTAAGCATGGGAAACAAGCGGCCTTAAGGATCCCAGAATCCCCGACGCTGATCGCCAAAAGATCCCTGGACTGTCATTGAATAAACATTATCTTAACCAGGGCTTGCATCTCTACCCACATTCTGACACTGGTGTTGGTGATCAACTGGACTTGGGATTCAATCTTTGATCCCACAACAACATTTTCCTTTAGATATTTCATGTTGAGGGGTAGTTTCTCTAAGGCCCTCTCGATTTTGGATCTGATGGCTTCCCTGGTGACCGTCGTGGAGGGGAGCTCCGGACTCCTGGGTGGTGAAGATGTGGAAGCCTCAAACATAGTGAAGGTATGTTGTTTTGAAAACCTATAAGGCAAGGTGACCATTAGAATTCATAGATAAATAATACTCTGGGATTCGAAGATCTTACCACTAAGGCACATCCTTTGCCTGAAAAGTTAGTTCAAGTCCAAAATCCCAAAAAGGTATATATATATATATAATGCAGACTTAGGAAATTAACCACTATCTGGGCCTGGGGGTTTCAGTATACTTAACAAAAGTAAGATGTGGGTTTGACGAAGACAAAGGACCCGGGGTCTGAAAAACTAATTGTTTGAAGATGTGAGTGAAAAGTGAGTTGTCAGGCCCACGTGGACGTCACATGGCTATGCAATAAATGGGGAGTTATGGCGATGGTGGTGCCAACTGTCTGAACACATGAAAAGTAGAGGCCACTTGGAAAATCTTGAATGCACACATGGGACATAAATGAAACATAAAGGTTGATTGACGGAGGAGAGAGAAAACCGCCTGGTTGAAACCAACCGAGAGCTGAGCTTCAACCAGGCGGTATTCCATCTAGAACGAGCTTGCAAAATTGGATGAAATACAAATGAAGCACGACGAGCTTGACGCAAGAATAGATAGATACACACAAAACATACAACTAAGTACAGTGGGGCTAAAGGATATGCACAACACAAAAAAAAAACTATAGAGGGCCGAAGGCTAAGACATATATACACAAAGATACAGTATTTACAAAATGTACACATGAGCCCTTTGCAAACCTGCACAACACCTACATGACTAACCCTAAGGAAAAAATACAACCTATACACTAATCTACAACTGTGTAGAGGGCAGACAACCCTCTAGCAGAGCCAACCCACCAACGGGTGGCGAACCAAAACAAAAGATGCAAAAGGGGAGAACACAAACCAAAACGAAGCAAAACTAGAATGAACAAAGCAAAACCAGAGAACCTACCTGGAAACCTGAGGAAGGGAAAGGAAAGAAAGGCACTTAGGACCACTTTGTAACAGATTCCACCTTCAAATGATCACTGGCCAGCACCAAAAATTATCCACTAAGCTCAGAGTAATTCACACTTAATCGCACTTCAAATTGCCAAGGAATCGCTCTAAAAACTCTAAGTGTTTTTAATAGCGGTAACTGTGAAAGTGACATCTAATTTATATTTATACCTAAGGTGAAAAGCAAGTTACCTTCACTTTGCAAACTTCAGAACAAGAAAATCTCCAGATTCTGGGGCTGGGGATTCCAAACGACCATGTCTTCTTACAAGAAGACATCATGGTAGAGAATCCTGGAGTCCAAAATCTGGCTTTCAAAAAATAAATGACCAACTTCGGGATTGGGTCCCGGAGACACGAAGGACAAAAACAAAAAACAAAACCAATGCCGTGGGAAAGAAAACCTATAGAAAGAAACAAAAGAAGCAAAGGCAAATAAAACAAGGCAAAAGCCAAAGGAAAAATGAAAAGGGGGACCCAACATTTTGCACACAAAATGTAGGGATGGGGATGCAAGGCATAACAAATGGTGACTATCTGGGATGAATGCCTTAGTGCATTTGAGAACCATAGAATCTCTGGTCAGCAAAACCAGAATAAATCATTACCCAAAGCATCTTGCTCACAAGGTGTGAAACGTCTGAGAAAATCTGGCCGTATGCGATTCAATCCATGAGCCTTTCATCATTTATGAAGTGTGTGCTTTGGAAGGAAGTCAATTCGATGACCTCTAGGAGAAGTAGAGAAGAGGCACTAAGTATATTAAACCCAATGTCATAATTTTTTCTCGTTTCTCCTAGATACCAGATTTTCACCCCATTTTTCCTTTTGTTATTTTATTCTCTTCTTTGTGGGAGGGCGGTACTTCTTTCAATGTTGAGCTTAAGCTTAGCTGAATTCAATGGCAGTACTTCTTTCACCATTCCACACATCTTAATTTGCTGAATGGGGAAGGAAAACTCTGAACCCAAAAAGAATCTTTAAAAGTTCAAACTTGGGTCAACTGACCAGTGCGACCGATCTACCCTCGATGTGTCTGATTACTTGTTCCTTTAGAATTTTGGTTTAACTAATTATTGGACTTTCAGGGATAAATCCAATGAAGATTACTCATAATTTTCTACCAAACTTGCAAAATAACTCCAGAGACCAGACCAATTCCACCATGCTAACAATAGATTCCAAGTTCACCGCAGTGCCAAAGGCACCATCTCGGAGACTAGATGTTATGCTAAGCATACCAGCCTACAAGGGGGGGAGCAGAATGCTAGACCTGAGAAAGAAGATAGAAGAAAACAAAAAATGAAACAAAAGAAAAGGGGCGGTCCCGGAGGATGGCCAACAAAAATATTTACAAAGCAAGGCACCGGGAAAGAAATATTTACAAGCAAGAAATTGTACATAAAATATAATTTTAGGCAAATCGGCCTCATTCGAAGTAATGTTTGAGGAACTGTCCATTGACGAGCAATGGGATAGGTTCTCCAGTCATGGTATTGAGGTGATAGGTATTTATCTCATAGATCTCTGAGATTAGGTATGGTCCGAGCTAGAGCCGTTGGAACTTGGTGTGCTTTCCTTTCTTTTCCCGGGCCTTATCCCATAAGAGGACCAAGTCTGAAATCTGAAAGGCCTTGTATTGGGCTCTTTGGTCAAACCATCATTTTACTACTACTTGGTGACATGCGAAATGTTCAAGGGATACATCTTGTTTCTCTTTCATATGCACTAGATTCAGGAGCCGAACCTCCACAATATTATCCCAGTTGCTGAATTCCTGCATGAACTGTAAAAATGGGATCTGTAAGTTGATCGGGAACACTGGATTCTGGCCATAAACCAGATGGAATGGGGACATTCCCAGGGTGGCCTTAATTTGAATATGATCTACCTAGAGGGCGAATCTTAGCTTTTGGTGCCAGTCCCAGTGATTCTATTCTAGCCCGTGTTTGATCACTTCAAGTAGATTTTGGTTTGTGGATTCAGCAACACCATTCCCCTGGGGGTAATAGCTGCTGGAGAACTTTAGAGTGATCTTTTGGTCATAGGTCCATTCAAGTAGTTGTGCTGAAGAAAATGTTGGACCATTGTCACACACTATAGAGAAGTGCATTCCAAATCTTGTGATGATGTTTTCTTTCAGGAATTTGATAACCACGTCTGCTGTGTTATTTTTGCAAGGTATGGGTTCAGACCATCGGGTGTAGTAATCAATTTTTGTTAGGATGTATCAGTGGTTGGTAGATGATTTGGGGTTGATTTCCCAAATAAAGTCAAATGCCCATTAGGCAAAAGGTCTAGCTTCGAACATCAGCTGTAAGGGCATAACCGGGTTACGTTCGTGATGCACCGCGGTTTGGCAAGTATGGCACTTTTGGATGTGGGTGTAGAAATCTTTAAATATGTAGGGCCAATAATATTCGGCCCAAAGGATCTAATGGGTGGTGGTGTTAGCTGAGCCATGCCTGGTTCCAAACTGTCCGTAGAATTCTTCAATCATTTTCACAGCTTGGTCTCTGTCGATGCACCGAAGGTACACTCCCTCATAATTCCTATGGTAAAGCATAGAGTTTTTTATCATGAAGTGGGCACTTTTCATCCACAAGGTGTGACATTTTTTGGGAGGCAACCCCTCTTGGCATCTATTGTTTAACAATAAGTACACCAAATCGGTGTACCATGGGTCTTGAGTGATAGACTCCACTGTGTATGTTTGACATTCTATGTGATGAGTCTCTTCCACCATCGCTTGACTTAGTCCCTGGCCTCAGACTATCTTTATTAGTTGCATTTCTAAGTTGTATTCTTGGAGGATGGCCATTCATTTCCCCTGTCTTTCACCCAATTCACTCTGTATCAGTAGAGATTTTATAGCTTAGTCTGGGATGATAACATGCACCTTGCTCCGGAGAATGTAATGCTAGAATTTCTTCATGACATGAACAAGAGAAAAGGCCTACTTTTCTAATGATGAATACCAAACTTCAGTGTTCTTAAAGGGGAGCTCATGAAAGCTATTGGTCATTCTTCCCCTTCGACCTTTTGGGTCAATACTGCTATGGCGGAATGTGGCAAAGCAAAGGAGTAAATGTAAAATGAGAGGGAGTAGTCTGGACTAGCTAGGATCGGTGCCTCCGTTATTGTCTATTTAATCTGGGTGAACACCCACTTTACTTCCAGACTCCACTCAATTTTGGTTTCTTTCTTCATCATCTTGTTTAGTGGCTTCATGATTTCGGCTAATTTAATGATGAACCGCTGAACAAAGTTGATCCTTCCAAAGAAAGATCGCATCTCCTTCTTGCTACCGGGCATTTGCAGATTCAACAGTGCTTCAAATCTCTTTGGGTCAATGGATATACCCTTCTCAGAGACAATATGCCTGAGCAACTTCCCTTTAGTGACCCTGAATATGCACTTCTTGGGGTTGAGGGATATTCCGTACCGGCGACATCTCTTGCAAATCTAGGCGAGGTGGGCAGAATGGTCATGCCTATCCTGGGAAAAGATGGTCTAATCATCCATGTAGATAATTATGCACCAATTCACAAGGCCCTCAAATGCAATGTCCATAGCCTTTTGAAATGTGGCCCCTATATTAAACAAGCCAAAGGGCATCCTCTGATATGCAAATGTTCCCCACTTGGTGGTGAATGCCATTTTGTCTCTATCTTCATATTTAACCATGACTTGGTTGTAGCTGGAGTATCTGTCCAAGAAAGACATCATTTGTGACCTGTTCACTATCTGCAACACCTCATCCAACAAGGGGAGAGGGTGATTATCCTTCTTGGAGGCTCTATTAAAATTTTAGAAATCCACGCAAAGGTGAATTTCATCGCTCTTCTTTCTAACAGGGACCAAATTGGCAACCCACGTAGTATGCCAGATTAGAAAGATTATTCGGGCTGACAGTAGTTTTTTCACCTCTTGACAAATCAAAGATTCAATCAGTGAGTTGACTGGCTATTGCTTTTGCCAGAAAGGCTTAGCATCGGGTTTCAGTGGGATGGTATGAGTCATAATGGATGTGTCATATGTTTTCAAATCTTCATACCCCCATGCAATCACATCTATGTATTCTCAGAGAACTGAGAGAATCTTCTCCTTCTCCTAAGGGGAGCAGGAGGTACCAATGTGTATCATCTTTTCTTCACTGGGCTGGCCGATGTTCACTTTCTCAAATTTTCCTCCCTCAGAGGAGGATGATATCTTTTCCTGGCCTCGAGGGTCCGAGTCAAATATTCATTCAAGTGAAACCATCCCCTTCAGGATGGTTTTGGTAGGTAGGTCCATGATCCCATCATCTTCATCACCCTTCCTAGTATCATCATGGTCTCATTCCTCCACGATCTAGTCTTCGAAAATGCCAACATTGGCCATGAAGGCCAGGATATGCTAATCATGCTCAAAAACCTGAAAGTGGGTGACATTATTTGGAATGGAGGGGGTGGGGATCATCTCAATGGAAAATCTCCAAAGTCGTGAACCGGCCATGGGCTCCAGTGTGCTAGTAGAAACAGCGAGGGCATCTGGGACATAATTCTATCACCGGGGAATAAGGTCAATGTTGAAGGCATCAAAATCTTCAATAAGGCTCCATGCCCGATTGCGGTATGCAACTAGCCTCTTATCATGACATGTTTATTGACTCTAGAATTGTTTGACAATCAACTCTGAATCACCCAGGGCCCGGAGGCAAGTGATTCCTTTTCTTAATGCAAATAGGAGTCTGAGGACCAGGGCCTCGTACTCTGTGACATTGTTTGTGCAGTTGAACTGCATCCTGTAGGACGTGAGGAAGGATTTCCCTCACGGGTTGATTAATTCTACTCTGGCCCCATAGCCTTTTTGGACTAGGACCCGTCAAACTTAAGGCTCCATGAATCATCACTTGTCATCTGGAGCTGGGGAGATGGAGCAGACTTTGGATTGCTTTTGGGAGACTTGGGAGGAGTTTCCTCCAGTGTTGATTGTGTGTGGGTGAGGTTCACTTTTAGAGGGGTTTGGGATTGAGATCCCTAGAGAGATGGAACTAAAGAAATGCTTCCAATAGGAATATTGGGCTCTAGGGAATCAACTATATGTTCTTTGTTCTGGAAGGCATCAATGTGCCAGGTAGAGATGGAAAGATAAGGCTCACACTCTAGTTCTGAATGCTTTTGATAATGTACCTAGCACCAAGTGCCAGACAAGAGTGTAGCGGGGGTCACTGTGGCACCCTAAGAGTTAGCCTCAACCCTCAACTTTTCTTCTAGGTCTTGGGTTCTCTAAAGAACTATGGGATCTTCTCCTGGGGTGAAATGAAAAGTTAAGATTTCTAGGGGTTGGTACACCCCGGGGGAAGTCTCAGAGAATAAGACCTTGTTAACCCTCCCGACTTTGGTAAGGGCCTGCTTCATTCGAGGCTCACTTTCAACCTAGATCTTGTTTGATTCTCCTTTCTAGGGGAGCCATAAGTGGGAAAAGTTGATCAAAAAGTATCCGTTCAAGGACTTAGACCAATTCTGACTTAATAACATCCCATAAGTTTCTGGGATGTCCACCACTTGGATATCGATTATGCTGGCTATTCAGGGGTCCTAGATGAGTTGTATGTGGACATTCTTCAATTCACCCACCATTTTCATAGCAGTTTTATCCAATTGGATTACCTCACCATTAGATGGGGTGGGTTAGAATCCGTGCTTCTGGTATATGGATAAGGGCATGATGTTGCTCGAAGCTCCGGAATCCACTAGGCAGTTATATATGTTTTTGCCTTGTATGTTTAGGCCTAGTAGGAATGGAGGATCTTCATTATTTCCCTGGAAGACGGCTGCATTGGCATCCTCAAAAGAGACAGTCTTGGGCAGGCAGCTTACAGCTTTCGAGTTTCCTAAGAGTTTTAGAAGAGACTTCTTCTACTCGGGACAATTTAGCAAAACCTCCATCAAGGTCATGGAGGTGGTGGTTTGTTCTAACGCCCTTATGATGTCAAATATTCCTCCTGGGAATTGGTGGCTTCCCTCGGCCAAGTCCTTTTCTTGGTTAGAGCTAGAACCTTTTAGAGGGACAGGCCGGTCAGTTATACTGTCCTGAGAAGGAGGGTCCTTAGGAGGTGTTGGCATGTAAACTGGTCCTTTACCAACTTGGTTTTGAGTGTTGTAAGGAGCCCGTGGGTTAGTGAAGGCATTGGCCTCAAAGGCTGGTATCAAATCATCAAAGAATCCCTACAGTTTAGATTCTTCTTCATCTTCTCCAGCTGATCCGAAGAAGACAGTCTCACAAGTGAATGCACCGTGAGTTGGCTCTTGCACAGGAGGTTCTGGGGGAGTAGGATCAGATGACTATTTCCTGTCTAGCTGGGAAATCATGATGAATTTCTCCAGTGTGGCACATTTTACCTTGTTGTGGGAGCCCGTGTCATGCAATCTACACCAATTGGTCATGGGATGGAAGTTTGCGAATGACATGAAATGGGATGGTCCAACACCACTCTGATTGGCATTTTGGTTTGGAGGTAGACCTCTAGTGTTTGCATTGTTGTTCCATTGCTATTGGTTGGGCCGAGGCCCGTTGTTGAAATTTCTTCCCTCGACATTGTTGTTTCGTAGGCCAGAGAAAATATTCCCTCTCTAGAAATTTGAATTCCGGGGTGTGTAGGACCCCACCTTCAATTGACCCATGTCTATAGTTAGGGTAGACAACATCTGCCAGAGGGATTCTACCTTGGCGGTCAACTGAGTGTTTGTGTCACAATATGAAGGTTATTGTTGTTGGTTCCCTGGGAAGGAAACAACATTTGCTAGAGTCAAAGGTGGTAGTCCTCTAGCTGTGAATGATTGAAAGAAGGGCACTCTGGGTGGTTACATCTGTGGTTGTTGTGTCTGCTGCGACTGGTTCCAAGAAAAAGATTCCAGACCTGGTATTGCCTGAGTTTGTGATAGATAAACGTATCGGGCCTGCTGGTCTATCGGCGGAGGCGGGGGATTCATGGCCATCACGAGGGCACCCATTGCCAATTGGGGTTATATCCCCTAACATATGTAGTTCTATCAGGGATCATGTTGAATGGCGTACTCTGCCCAATCCTACCCAAGGATTTGTTGAGGCCATGGGACAATTCTAAGGCTAGGTTGTAAACTTTCGCCAAAGTATCCCGGTTGCCCAGGGTGGTTGTTCTCCAGAGGAGAGTGGAAACAAAGGGGTCCATCGCATTGAGATAGGTCTGTATGGTTACTTCCATGGATGGTATGAAAGGGCCTGTGCACCGCTTCAAGGTGCATTGGAACTGGTGATTAAATGCTGCAAGGGGTTCATTTGGTTCTTTTATGATGGAAATGAACTGGCTGTGGGACCAAGTTGGGTCCACATGTATGCGAAAGGTAGCCAAGAAGGCATCCTCCATGTCTTGCCAACTGTTGATGGAGTTGGCGGGAAGGTTAAGGTACCAGTTCAGTTTGCCCAATCCCAGGGACAGGGGAAAGATTCAGTTCACAACATCTTCATGTTGGATTCAGTGTTGGTTCATGGCATCTTTGTATTCCTGCAAGTATTCCTCTGTGGTTCATGAGCCTAGGTGTTCATATTGTTGGAAAATATTTTCTGGGTGCGATGGTAAATCATTGGTTGCACCCAGAAAGGTTCCCATAGGAGACCCGGTATTTCTGAAATATGCAGCCATTTGGGGAGTCAAATTTTGAATAGGTCGAATGCTGATTCCTAGGATTGTCTGGGAAGTTTGGATATTCTGCGGTACGCTAGACCCCTAGACAATGGTGGCTGGTGTGACTTTTGGGGTCCGTTTCTTTTGAGAAGGAGGCTCAAGTTTGACAAACCTTACGGGATCAGGGGCTGATCTAAGGATTCTTTCAAATTTCACTAGGGAGAAAGACTTAATCCCACTAAAGGCTTGACTCCTAAAACTACAGCTTGGGGAACCCTCGAGAGGTGTAAAATCAGAATCCTAAGAGGAGGACAAGTTCATGCCCTCCTTCTAGTGCCAGTTTTTGTTGACGGGTCTTTGTGATCGGGTCTGCCAACAGGTGTAAGTTGTCACCAGATACCGGGGTATCGGCCAACTTTGCCTGTAAAGGTTGTCTGAGGAAATTAGATTTCTCAGGCTTCCAAGCACGTGAGAGTTGGGTCTCGATAGTGCGGGGCTCGGTTGGGAGATGTGACTTATTTTTGAGGGGGATAGCTGGTTATCTTCAACTCATCAACTCTAGAGATTCAGGTGAGTGGGGTTTTCTCTAAGCATGCTTTTACTTAAACAAATAAAATTCAAAAGATAATGCAGAGTTAGGAATATTTCATCTACCTATAGTTATACTAAATGCTCAAGACATCAACAATGCTCTAACATGCTACAATAAATATTGAATAAATATACAACCATTAGTTCATATTTTATCAGTAGCAAAGGAAAGGAGGTCGTTAATCTACTTTAAGTATTAGAGAAAAGGACATGAAGAACACAAATCATAAAATACCATTAACCCAGAAGACAGAATGCCAAAAACATCATTGAGAGAATTCTTCTTTCTTCATTAACATATCTTCTAGCAAGCACTGGTGTGTGGTACAATGGTGGCTCCAAGGGAGCATCTAACTACTGAAAGCTTAAAAAATATGGAGCATTGAGCTCTGCAACTAAGAACTGAGAAAACCAAACTGCTATTAACTATGGACTGCAAAATCATCAATTTTACTGACCCTTGGAATGAGGTCAAACTTATTATTTATACACATCTTTTGATCTAACCCTAACCCTAACATACTTTATATCTTTACAATAAAATACATTATCTGGTGGCCGGTACTACCTGCACCATGTTACAAAAAGCCTCAAGATGGAAAGGCCTGACATGTCAGAAGAATAAGACAAGAAAGATGGAGTGGAAGAATTGGCCTTGAGACGAGAGCTAAGAAGGAGAAAGAAGAAATCAGATCCCCCGGGGATCAAGGCTACATGCCTCATAAATGGGAAAAGTAGCGCCCTGTCTCTGATGTGCCAGGTGTAACATTGAAGCAGTGCCTTGGGAAGACCATCCGTCAGTAAAAATCTTATCGATTTGATGTGCCTTGTTGCGATTACCCACCTTCTAACAACCTTTATTAATTGCCTTGAAAGTGACCGGTTAGCCTTAGGGACTGGGACACGGGTCACTTAAAGAATACAAAATGTAGGATCCAAAATTCTAGGATTCGAGAACTTGTGTTCCGAAGGAATAAAGAATACAAAACATTTTCCCTGAAAGTTTTCTCCAGTTCCCAGAGAATCTCTATTGTTGTTTGCTATCATTAAAGGTTTGGAGGAGATGGGAAACCCCATCTTCATCGATGTCTCTAAGGACAGCCCACCAGTACTTGGCCACCTTAATCTGCTCTCCCAGGTCCATAACATTTTCCTTAAATTCTTTAGCCATCTTTGCCGCATCATGACCTTTGAGCACCATACAAGTTATTCACATCATTTTTGCTTCATCTATCCCCTCTAGGGATTGATACCTTGATTCCATTAATTCATCAAACTTCCCCAAAACATATTCCTCTGGCATGCATGTGTCGGTGCTAAACAGATAAGCTCTAGAGACCTTCAAAACAAAAGACTTGTATAAATTGAAAGAATATTGGACTGCATTGACCTTATCACGTAGGATCCCCACCAGTTGCTTGATTACCCCCAATGTGAGGTCAAGTCTGGAGTGCTAGGTCCTTACAAAATCAATTGATTCTTCTCCTAGAATTCTGGACTTGGAGACAGTCTCCTCTTTGATGCCAATGAGTTCTTCTAACTCAACCTTCCATGCCTCACAATGCTTGACATCTCCCTCCCATATGGTGATGGTAGTTTTGACCTAGTGTAGGATGTGGTGGGCCGCATATAGATCCAGGAGTGTGGACACCAAGAATCGCCGAACATTTCTCAACTATAAGCCAACCCATTCATCAACCGCTTGGGCCTTTCTCTTCATCACCCGTAATGAGTCTATATCACTTTGAGGAAGTGGTGCATCTGACGTAGAGGACCCCAGAGGAATAACGCTAATGGGCTGGGCTAGCTCAGTCAGTAGTCCCATGAGGTTTTCATTTTTCTCCTTTTTCGCCTTGAACTTTTGGGCCTCTTTCTCATAGCAAGCCTCCACTGCCTTGGCTGCTTCTTTCAACAGGTCCAATTCACCCTATTTTCCTCTCTTCCCCAGTGACACCTCTATGACATCATAATCTCTAGCTTTAGCCATTGCCTCATCCACATCTGGGGAAGGTGTCATGATTACTGCAATTGTTTCTCCGCCCGGCTCGGTCTGAAGAGTGTGGACTATCCAGGCTTTCTTAGCCTTTGGTGAGTTTTGTGCCTGAGCCATCATCTCTGCCAAAGAAAGATGGTCTTTAGGTATTGTTGGGGCCTTTCTCTTTCGAGATTCCACCAACCACTATGGCGGTAGGGGTGGCTTTGTAGCCAAAATTTTCTCATGTGATTTCTCCCTGGGATCTTGTTGTGCCCCTTCAATAGTATGAGCTTCTTCTGGGTTCTTCCCGGTATCTTTTGACTCACCGGTAATGTTTGCTCTGCTATCTATATCCTTGGAAATATTTGGATCCTCATTGGTTGTCCTGGGGTTCTCTTCTTCATCCTGTCGCTGCTCTTTATCAACCTCTATTGCTGGGATGTTCTCTTCTATTGGTACATCTTCTAAAAGTGGGGGAGGCAACAGGCCAAGATTCAATGTTTGGGCCACAATGATTACCTCCCCAAATGTTACCTTTGGGAGTGGCGTCTGGAACACAATGGTTGGGGTCATGGTTGTTCCCGTTGGTTTGGTTTCCCCAACTGATGCCATTTGATCATTTTGCATCTATTGGCCTGAAACTCCCATAACCTATATTTTTGGGACTCCGGAGGTATTCACCTTTTTTGGCCCCTTTTCTTCTTCCATTTGTGCTTCTTGTTCCTGGGTAGGTTCCTGCACTGGAGCTTCCTCCTGCATGATAATTTCTCTCGCCGATTGTATGAGTTCTACCTGCAAATTCCCAAACTCATCAGTTCTAAATACATCATAAAATTCTTCATGGGGGGAGGATTTTCTGGGATGTGGACATGCTCTGGTTCTTTCTCGGGCTCTTAGGAGTCGGAAGAAATGATTTGTACTTCTGGGATGTGCGACATCCCAAGCTCTGGTTCTGTCCTTGGCATTTTCTTTTGCCTGGTAACCAAAGGAGGCCTTGCATCCCTTAGGGCTTCCTACTCCTCTTCTGCCTCCTTTCCTATTGCTCTGACCATCAGTTCCTCTAGTGAAGGGGAAGAGGGAAGACAGACAGGTCCGGTCATGAGCACCAGAGTGGCCAACCGTGTGATCAATTTATCCTTCATCTACTAGGAGGCCGCCAGTGTCGGCTTTAGTTTCTCTTTTGTGGGGGTCTCATGTAGGATTGGAGTTCCCATTATTCTCTTTCCTTTATCCTCTCCCTGTGAAGAGGTTTCAGCCCTGGAAGTCAGCTTCTGTACCGTTGGGCCAACTCTACGGGTGCTCTCGGGGCATACCCTCTTAAAGTATTCATGGCTATGCTCAACCATGTTGTGAGTGATGTCTTCAATGGTAGGCCCCTCCTGGGCATTCTAATCTATCGATGGGAGGGCTATCTTATCAACTCCCCTTTCCTTGTACTAGGGATCTATTGTGGGCCCGGTGTCTAAGAAGTCATTTGGAAATTTCTAGAGCTTCAAGCTTTCCATCATCCCCATGGTCATCCAGATGAAATTCTGGCTTCGAGCTTCAACTTCATCCTGGCAATCTTCCCATAAGTCCTCCATGTGAAATCGGAGGGGCTCAAATGCCCAGGGAAGTGTCGTTGCAATTTTGCCAAGTGGATCAAAGTTCTTCTACGCTAGATAAAATTTTGCCAAGTTTAGACTCTTGAGTTCACTATTTGCCTCCTTAGCTGTGGCCAGACTACACGCGTAATTCCCACAAGTGATTGGGAATGGAAAATTCACCACCTTTGTTACTGTGTATAAGGTGTGCAACTCCAGCATTTTTCTGCAATATTCTAAGAGGATTATTTTGTTCCTACAATGTTTGGGCAACAATTAAGGTTTCTCAGAGAAGCCAGTTATCTGAATTTAGGTATGTTGCTGGAATTGGATGTAGTAATGGCCATAACTTCTGACTAGATCTATTGTCTCCTTGGAGCAGTGGTACCCAGCTTCCAAGGTAGGCGTGAGCAGATTGTAGTAGATGAAGGCGTTGTTCACTTGGCAGAAGCTGGGGAAACTAGCCTCCCATTGAATTTGTGGGAAATAATCTCAGGGAGCCTTTTGACCTAGGCCGATCCCAAGTACACCTAATGTGAGTAGCCCATTGGTGATGGGTCATTGTTTTGCTAAGGCCCAGAGAACATAAGACATCATATAGAATTTGTGGGTCCAGGCCACCTGAAGCAACTGAGAGTCTACATGATGAGAAATGATGGTGGCCCAATCAAAGTAGTGCTCACCAGTGGAGATGCCAAGAAAAATTTAGTACATCCACCGTGAGAACTCTCAGGCATGGGGTTGCCTAAATATTCGACATAGTGCTATAATCCCTATTTGGATACTTTCTTTAAACTCAGATCGGGGGATCCCTAATTTCATTCTTTTGGGGTCCTTCTTCAGGGTCGTGAGCTAATGGTTGTTCAAATTTTGTCAAGCCATGACCTCTAGCTGCTGAAATTTCCCCAAAGCATCAGATCTGGTAATGATGGCTGGTTCATCAAACTAGGGAATCCCCAAACCTACCTGAAAAGTTGCAGCGTCAAGAGACACCATGGGGGTGGGATATCCAGTTGGGACTAGGGTGGCGAGCATGATGGCCTAGATAGAGAAGTTGTAATGTGCTGCAAGGGTACAAATAAGCTCTAGGGCCTGGACTAAGCATGGGAAACAAGCGGCCTTTAGGATTTCAGAATCTTCGACGCTGATCTCCAACGGATCCCTAGACTGTCATTGAATAAACATTATCTTAACCAAGGCCTGCATCTCTACCCACATTTTGATGCTGGTGTCGGTGATCAACTGGACTTGGGATTCAATCTTTGATCCCACAATAGCATTGTCCTTCATATATTTCATGCTGAGGGGCAGTTTCTCTAAGGCCCTCTCAATTTTGGATCTGACGGCTGCTCTGGTGACCGCCGTGGAGGGGAGCTCCGGACTCCCAAGTGGTGAAGATGCGGAAGCCTCAGACATAGTGAAGGTACATTGTTTTGAAAAACTGTAAGGCAAGGTGACTATTAGAATTCATAGATAAATAATACTCTGGGATCCGAAGATCTTACCACCGAGGCACATCCTTTTCCTGAAAAGTTAGTTCAGGTCAAAAATCCCAAAAAGGTATATATATATAATGCAGACTTAGGAAATTAACCACTATCCA
>MU223181.1:749474-762308 GCA_018584345.1 Thuja plicata | reverse complement strand
TAAGAACTAAAGATCATTACAATCTACCTTGTCAAAGGATTTCAACTTACAGTAAAGTAAGCACTCAGCTAAGAGATTTAAAATGGTCTGCTAGAACCACTCTGTTAAGAGATTTCACCTGATACACCTGTTAGAATGTTTCAAGTAGTGATCCTTTGTTATGCACTCAGATGTTGATGATGGATCTGCTCTTTCCAATACCTTTTGTGATCTCACAATCTGATATGTCTTTACTCTGCTCTTCACTGCTTTGTCATTCTGCTTGATCTAAGCTTCTTCTCAAAATAACTCACTATTCATATTTCATGAACACAACAAACCTTCTCTCACACACATCCATAATAGGGTTAGAAGCAATCTTATATATCTTTATGGATCTGGCAGTGAGATCTAGATCAAGGATCAAGATCTATTATTTATGCCCCCAAGGCATTTTGATTTCCTGATTGGCTCCATGCCATGCATAGTATAAAACAATTAAATGCATAAATAAATTAGTAGACAAATATTAAATGCATACATATGTTGGCCCAAATCTCATACAAGTTGGCCTAAACATTTTACATCAAAGTTTGAATCAATCCTGACATGTATGCAAAAACTGTTCTGCTCGACACTTAACATCTCTGTCACTTGGCACTTAATATTCTTCTCGGCTCGACATGATGTAACTTGGAAACCTAAAAACTTGCTTGGCAATGTTTCTCAGCCTTGAATGTTTAGCTCAGCCACAGTGATAACCAACTAAAACTGCCTAAGTAAATGACTAAGTGTTGGTCACTAATCACCAACAAAACATAGGGATTAACAATCTCCCCCTTTGATATTAGTGGAAAAAACACACTTATCATTTATTTTGATTCGTTCCATCCAAAATGTTTCCTAAGTACACAATGTACTCCCCCTAGGAATGTACACCATGGTACATACAAAAATTTACATAGTATACATGCCTTCAAAAAAAATATTTACATTGATACCTATACTGATCTTCTTACGCTGTATCCTTGTCAGTCCTGTCAGATTCCCCCTTGTTTTTGTCACTGATTGCAGGTGGGGTCAAGTTATACTTATCCAAAAACTATTTATGAAGTTGTAAGGTGGATGCAAATGCAGTGTCCTAACTGTCCTTAACAAACTTCATAACCTCTAATTTGACTTCTAGCTCGATAGCTAGACTTACTAAACTTTCTGCAGGGGAGAGATGAGAATTTCTCTTAACCAATTCTTTTGCAACTAAAAGTTCTTTCTAAATTACCTCCAGATGAGGTATCAGGTTTGTCTAGATAGTAATCAATTTGGTCCTTATCCGACCATCTTCATCCATGAGCTCAACTATCCTCCTTTGTGCATTAGTCAATATGTTAAAATGTAAGGAGCTAGTGCTAGCATCCATACCCAGTGAACTTCCAGTTGACTTTAAGTCTAATTGAAATTTCTTTATGGCATGTAGATTATCCTTTGTGAAGAATTCAACATCACATAACTTCTTATACAAAGAATAAATATTAGTTGCAACTTCCTCCAAAATCTCTACAAGAGAAGAAAGTTCAACCTGATTTACCGCAATCTCTTCTGAGATTTTTGCTAGTACTTTGTTCTCAAATGTCCTCTCAGACCATTGCAATAACTTCTCATTAGATTCAATGTTTTCATCATTCACCTTTTGCACAATATGGACTAACTATTCAAGAATAGGAGCTTGAGGATTGTCATCTTCCATGTCAAAATCTTTTACAAATATATCCTTGATGTCATGTAACACCTACTTTTGCTTCTGCTCTCTTTTCATTTCCTCCTACCTTTTCTTCCTCTTGAGTAATTCTTGAAGAGTCTCAATCTATTCATAAGATAAAACATTGGAATACCATGGTGGAATCACAATAACTTCATCTAATGTGACATTAGGAGTGGGAGACTTCTTCCTCATGATTTTCCTCTTAATTTCTGGTGAGCTACAACTCAACTTTGTTTCCTCAATACATTTTCCTGTATGAGTAGTAGTCACCATTACATTTTCCAATTCAGTAAAAATTTCCTATTGATCAGGTGTACCTCCTATTTTGGGTCCAGTGGGAGCAGATGATGCCAAGTGTGGTAAACCAACCAACACTTGCACTGCCTCTTATTCCTTAGGTTCATTGTCAGTATCCCTCATCTCCTCACCACTATCTAAGACTATTTTCACAACCTCTAAAATAGGTGAATTTTGTGTAATTACCTCTTGTTCATCTATTTTCTCCTTTTCTACTTCCTTTGGTTCAACTTTATCCTCAGGTTTCTTTTGAGTTCTCTCTTCACTTCCTCTATACTCTTCTCTCCTTCAGCCTTAGTAGCCTTAATAGGCGATTCTATAGTTGTGTCTCTCAGCTCATCCTGACACTCGACATCCAAATTGCTAGAGTCATCAATTGTGACATCAATTGGACTGTCTGTTGTTAGATCAATAGTGTTTACTCTCTCTATTTGTTCTTTTGGTTCTGCTCTAGTCTTGTTAGGCTCAGTAGCAATTTTCTCTTTTTCTTTCTGTGGTGTAGGGGTGGTTTCAATTTATTTAGCCTTCAGCTCAGATGTTCCTTCATCAGTCTTCTTCTCTTTTGGAGCAATCAATCCAAATATTTCCTTCCAAATCCTACTACTCTATTGTACTACACTTTCAATATCATTTTTCAAAATACCATAACCTCTCTGTTTAGGTATGAATTTATACTTATACTCCTCAACAAATTTTTCTCTTTGTTTCTTAGTCAGCTCAGGAATGACTTGAGGTAATGTGCCTTCTCTAATCTGTCTCTCAGTAGTAAGTGCAAATTCCCATTTCCTAGATAGAAACTCATATAACTCACTCAGAACACTGTTTCCTATCTCTATAGGAGTTAACTTGAAATTTAACATCATATCTAGTAGTGCTTCTTGAGCTTTGTACTTATCTTCTAACTTCAATTTTTCATACTTGATAAACTTAAAACCAGATAACCCTATAGAATTTCTTAAATTATCACATACCTCATTAATATCAGTGGGTCTCTTGAATGGTGTTGTTGGTATGTTGCTGGGTTCATCATTTTTAGTATTTTCTTCATCACTTTCTGGATCCAAATGTAGTTTCCTTCTTGGTCTCTTTACTTGTAGGCTTGACACAGCCTTTGTTGCAAATTTAGCCTTTGATCCAGAACTACTCTCTCCAACCTTCTTATTTGCATATACATTTGTTTTCACTGCTGGAGATGTAACAGTAGATTCCCTTGTCCTTGGATGATTGGCAATGGGAGGGGTAACTTTAGGTTTTGCTTGACTCAGCTTGGTTACCTTGGCTACTGCTGGTTTCTTTCCTTTTTCCTTAACATGAATTTCTTCTTTAGATTCACTAACTTCTACTTATTCTTCTTCTTCAGATACATCTTCTCCTTTTCCAGTAGATAGGCCTAGAGGTGCATCCTCTAGCTCCTCATCACTTAGCAATCCAACCATTTTCTTCATATTTTTCACAATCTTTTTCCTCTTTCTCTCCATGGTTCCTACCTTAAGATTCATTGATATCTTTGCCTTAGCTTCATCACAATTTCCAAATCTCTTTGCTTTTGTATCAATCTCTTCTACTAGGAGTGTTGTGATAGCTTCTGATGTTTCATCAATGTTAACTTCATAGGGAAATGGCCCCATTCATGATACCCTATGTGTCATAGCCTAAATGTATGTGTAATCTATGTTAACTAGAAAACATATCTCTTCATAGTGCTTTTCCACTAGTGAACTAGGAATTCTATATCTCAACCTCATTCTCTTTTTGAATTCCACAAAGTAGTTTCCCATAATACTATTAAAATTATTGCCTAATTTCTGAATACATTCACTAATCTACACAGTAATAGGTCTATCCTTCTTCCAAACAATATTTCCTAGTGTAGGAAATGACTTTTGTACATAGAAGAATATGCAAACTAGTAAAGAGCCAAACTTACATGATGAGCTTTTAGCTTTTATGATCGATAGTAAGTTTTTGGCTAGTTGTGTCAATTGCAGCTCAGCAAGGTCATAGGTGTGATTCTTCTTGACTATCTTCCATGCTTGGTCCATAGCTGTGTAGGGAGAACTATCTAGCCAGCTCGACTGATAGAACTTATGTTAAATCACTCTCACTCCAAAGTCAAGTTAAAAATATTCAATTGTAGAGATAGTCATACCTCTATTACTCTAGATAGCTCTAGTGTTAACTGCTATCTCTTCTTTACTTTGATCTCTAATTGTTCATTTTCCACTGATAACAAGATATCTAGTTACTCAATGAATAATATCTTTAGTGATCCCGACTGGTCCATTGTCTAGCCACATATGCATATTATAAACTCGGCTTAGAACAACCTTAATCCCTTCATCCTTGAAGTTTGGTGGAAAATATAGGGCATGAGTTAACCCTTTGTTGGCTAAATGCTTGAATTCATCTTTCAGAACTCCATTTTCACACAACTTGTTGTAGGATTTCCTCAATTCACTATCACCTACTTCACCAATCTTAACCATGTAACAAGATCTAACATCATGGATTATAAGTACCTTTGGTGGTATAGATGAGAGGGCTCTGTTCAGATCACCTAAAATTGCACTTTTGGGGACGGTTCAAAAGTTAGGAGGTGCACATGCATCACTTCTTACTAGCTTAATTTGTTTTAGCTCCTCCTCCATACCTTTGACTGGTGCAGAAGAACTTGCAACCATAATCTCTGAAATTAGGGTTTGAAAATGAAGAATAGGGTACCTCAGCAAGTAACACTTCTCACTGTTCACCTTAGGATTGCCAACGGCACGCTGATGAGATTTTTGAAACAAACTTTACTAAGATCAATTCTGCAACTTCTTTGATCACTCTATGAATACTGAAAATCACAAGGTAAAATGAAGAATAAAATGTTCATCCTTATATAGACTCAAAAGGTCAAGCTAGGTAAGAAATAAATATTCTATCCATTAGGTTAGTGCAAACTAGCAGTCATTGGCCGACTAACACAACTTGCATACCACTCAGCTTACCATACTCGACCATCACAAAACTTACTCAGCCAACCAACTCTGCACCTATAGTGCAGTTAACTCTTCTCAGCACTTGTCACAAAAATGTCCTGGTGCATCTAAATATATGCAGATATGGACTTTGGCACATTTACATATTAGGAATTGATGTAAGATTTGAAATTTAAATGTAGTTCCTTACATACCTCTATTGCTCAGTTAGAGATGGTGTGATCACCTAATCCATTGGATTGGGTGACCTCAGCTTCAATGGTTTCACTGCTGCTCGGCTCTATTTTCCTTACCCATGTCTGGTTCATCTATGCTCTTATTTACTTAATAGTAGGAGCAGGTACTCTTGTCCTACACTCTCTCTTAGTGTGACCAATCTTCAAACAACTAAAGTAGACTAGGCTTCCATTCATCCAAATCTTAGATTTTCCTCTGAAATGTGTCTTTAAGAAATCTTCAGGTGCATGCCCATATTCTTCATAGTAATGACAACTCTACCTTGTGTTATAATCCAAGTTGTAAGTGTTTCCTTTCCTAGGTTCTTTTGTTTGTGTCTTTGATGTCCATTGTTGTTTAGTATTAGATCTACAGTATTGTGCTTTATGACCATGTTTCTGACACTTGTAACGATAACCATTAAATCTTGGTTTGGGAGGTGCATCACTTGCTTCAGCCCAACATTCATGTGCTTTATGTCCAAATTTCTTGCAATTAAAATAGTAACCATTGAACTTAGGTTTAGGATTGGACTTGCCTTTCTTGCTTTGGAAAATGTTTTCTGTATGACCTGGTTTTCCACAGTGGTGGCGAACAGGCTTTTTGTGCTTTATCTTTGCATTCCTCCTTTCACCATTCTTAGATGATTCTCCTTTCTCAATAGATGTCTTTGGTTCATTGTGACCTAATCTAGAAGAATATTTTGGTCTTCTTGATAATTCCATCAAATTCTCAAAATGAGTCAAAGCTTCATTAGGTTTATTCAACCTTTCATTCAGTTCCTTCTCAAATTTCAAATCATCTTTCAATTGATTGTTCTTAGATCTCAGATTAATCATTTCCATATCTTTCCTACTAATCTCCTGATTTGCAAGTAGCATTTGATTTTCCATGTCAACCTGATTGATTGTCATCATTTGCACATCATGTGTCCTTTCATCAAGTGTGATAGTTATCACTCTTTTATCTTCTTCTACCATAGCTTTGTCATCTTCATCTTTCTTCTTTTGATCCACTACTTCACATAGTCTCACTGTCTACATTTCTTGTTCTCTTTTCAAGTTTCTGACATCTTCACACAGTACATTGTTCTTTTCTGGTAGATCTGCAATTGCTGCATCACTTTGAGTAGAATCTCCATTCTGAAATGGATTTTCTTATCATTCATTTGTTTGGCCAAATCTCTCCTAGCTATCAATGATTTCTTCAATTCCTATCTTCCTATCTCAAGCTGATGTAATGCTAGTTGAATCTCGATCTTCTGATTCTCAATGCCTTTACCCAACTTGTAAACCTCCATCTCAAGATCTGTACTCACAAGCTAATTAAAAGCTTTTGTAGGAGAATTGCGCTCTGATACCAATTATTGGAAGTACAATAATGGGAAAGCAAGATACTGAGAGGGGGGGGGGGGGGGAANACCAATTATTGGAAGTACAATAATGGGAAAGCAAGATACTGAGAGGGGGGGGGGGGGTGAATCAGATCTTAAAACTTAACCACTTAAAACAAATTGATCCACATTCATACATATGAATTTAACCTAACATCAGATAGTATCCACAACATGAAATATATAACTCATAACACAGAATTTTTGTAACCCAAAAACCCAAATAGGTAAAAATGGGGTGGGGATGACACCCAAAAAATATTCACTACTACAACAATAAAGTGTTCTTGTTAGGGCTACAAGAGTTGGATAAAAAAATGCAATCTTCTTGGTTAAAGGTCTGTTCGGTTAAGAACTAAAGATCATTACAATCTACCTTGTCAAAGGATTTCAACTTACAGTAAAGTAAGCACTTGGCTAAGAGATTTAAAATGGTCTGCTAGAACCACTCTTTTAAGAGATTTCACCTGATACACCTGTTAGAATGTTTCAAGTAGTGCTCCTTCGTTATGCACTCAAATGTTGATGACAGATCTGCTCTTTTCAATACCTTCTATGATCTCACAATCTGATATGTCTTTACTCTGCTCTTCACTACTCTATCATTCTGCTTCATCTAAGCTTCTTCTCAAAATAACTCACTGTTCATCTTTCATGAACACAACAACCCCTCTCTCACACACATCCATAATAGGGTTAGACGCAATCTTATATGTCTTTATGGATCTGGCAGCGAGATCTAGATCAATGATCAAGATCTATTATTTATGCCTCCAAGGCATTCTGATTTCCTGATTGGCTCCATGACATGCATAGTATAAAACAATTAAATGCATAAATAACTAAGTAGACAAATATTAAGTGCATACATATGTCAGCCCAAATCTCACACAAGTCAGCCTAAACATTTCACATCAAAGTTTGAATCAATCCTAACATGTATGCAAAAATTGTTCTGCTTGGCACTTAACATCTATGTCGCTCGACACTTAATATTCTTCTCGGCTCGGCATGATATAACTCGGAAACATAAAAAATTTCTTGGAAATGTTTCTCAGCCTTGAATGTTTAGCTCGGCCATAGTGATAACCAACTAAAACTGCCTAAGTAAATGACTAAGTGTTGGTCACTAACTATCAACAAAATGTAGGGATTAACATTTCTTGCAGTACAACCTTGGTATGATAGAATACTAATGTGCTTGAAAACAAACTCTTATTTCATACAAGAGAAAGCCAATTGATGAGGGTAATTAGATAATATCTGGGGATACCTATTATCACCTCCTTCTTTTCTGAGATCCACTAACTCAGGCAGGTATTACCTATGAATGATTATTGATTTACAGTTTCTTTTAAGTGGACTATCTTCTTACTTAATTTGCTGAATGCTTCAAATGAATAAGGAAAAAGATGACTTTGCAAATAATAAAGAATATCATAATACAGAGTTTAACAAGCCATACCAATATTCTAATGATAGCAAATGGTAAGGTAATAAGGATTCTCATCCTTCTTTTTTTTTTTAGTTCGTATGAACCCTAGGAAGGATAACCCAATTTGATTCTCTCTCAAAGGAACCAGTAAACTGAATTGTTTTCTTCTGAAACATAATTAATTGAATGGAATGTATACTGAAGTGTGAATGATTTGATAAATTTAAAATATTGGTTGGAAAATGATCAATTACTTAGCCAACTATAAAACCAGTGCCTTAACATTGGGCTATAAGTCAATATCTAGTATAACTCCACAATAAGGTGATAAAAAAAATACATGCAACAAAGATAAGATGCCTTACAAATTATCCTCTTTCTACACCTACATCATTAGATCCTCAAGCTATTTCTAAGCTCTTTGGGGTCACTTAAGAGTATTAATCCTTCCTTGAAGGAGCTTACAAATGACTGCACAACCACCTTGCTATCAGCATGCCTAAGTGCCTTACAAATAAACATACAAGAGAAATAAAAGTAATATAAAGAGACAATCAAAGATGCAGAAAAGAGATTGCAAATATTTTTATTAACATCTTAAATATTCAAATACATATAGATAGACCAATAATACAAAGGCTCAGACAAATTTTAGTAGTCGGCCTTGTAATATATTTCATTGATTTTAAATTACAACTTATAATCCTCTTTTCAAATTTTTTCCAACCTCCTACAAAATGACAGGAGAGAACTATTTATAGGCCTAAACCATCTTGGAATCCTTAAGATAAGGATGCTACAAGCTTTGGATGGTTTAGAACACCTAACCCTATAAATATAGAAAGAGACAAAAGACAAGAAAACACAAAGCGGTGGAAGGACAAAATTGAAGAATAAAATCTGATATTTCTTTGTCTTCTTGTGGAGGTTGGCACCTTTGTCTGCATATGTTCAGGATGGCATCTGATAGTTGTAATAAGATTTAGTGACCGCTAATTCAGGATAACTTACACTAATCTCTTCAAGATTGCTAACCTTCTTGTGATCATAGAATAGGTGCCATGTGTCTTGTTTACTCTTCATCCATGACATCCAAGTCAACTATGATAGGATTCTTTTTCTTGGGATTTGTCATGATGTCCCATGCTATCACATACTCCTCTTTAGGCCACTCAAAATTCTGAATACTCTCAATCTGAGCCTTCTGCCTTTCCCACCTAGCATCTGTTATGCTTTTAACATTTGTGATGAACTTATTGCAATCTGACTCTACCTTTATTGCTTCATCCAGAAGTTTGTTGTACCTCTCCATATCTAATTCTCCTAGATCAGATACATAAATTTCCTTATTGGGAATCACACTATCAAATTCTAATCCCCATAACCCTAATGGCTTCATTTGATCATCCTCAGTTCTGATGGGGGGTATAAAACTATTATAACTCACCCCAAACATTTTTAACCTTGCCTCAATTTGATTTACTTTTACTTTGAAGAAGGACAAGGTGGCCCCAATATTCTCTATCTCTGTACCAACCAAAGTTACTACTTCTGGCAAATTTGACCTTAATGGTTGCACAGATGCCAACCTCTCAAAAAGTGATGTCCTACTAGACCAAGTTGAATAGTATGGATTTAAAATTGACAAACAACTAGTAACTTCTGCTTGTAGGCCTAGAATTTTCCATAGGACCTATACACCACATCAATATTATCTTTGATGGTGTCAATTCTATGCTTCAAAATTCAAGTCAATGCCTCCAAAACAACATTATTATGCTCTGTGACTCCTAGCTGTTATGTATGTGGAGCCTAATCAGACTCAGGTTCTTTCAGTGCGGTTTCCCCCCAAACTTATCTACAGGGGATTGGGGTGGCACCCCCAAGCTTGGGGTTAAGGGGTAGAGCCCCTTGCAGGGTCCTGGGGTAGCGCCCCAAGCGGGGTCAAGGGGCAGAGCCCCTGATGGATTCAACCATCAATTTTATATTAGTCAAAGTATTTTTTCCCTAATTAGGTTATGTCAAAAATACGTGTGTAAAGGGCTTAGGGTTTTTGAGATTATTTTTTGTAAGAGGGATTTTGTAGCTTCCTATGGTAGTATTGAGTTGCAGGTTTCAGATTGTAATCACTGGATAATAATAAAGACATTTGACTCACTGTTGGTGGACGTAGCCCATGGATTGGGTGAACCACATTAAATTTCTTTGTTATTGTGTTCTCTTTTGTGTGTTAATATTTGCATTTTTCTACTCATTATTCGAACACTAGCTCTGTTCCAACAGGTATCTCCCCTGTATCCTCTATTTGGATCTCAATATCCATTACTTCTTTTGGCTCAATAGGGGTAGGCTTTGTTACTTCTAGTAAATTTTTGGTGAGCTCAGCTATGAGTTTCTCTTGTTCTTTGATCTTTACCAATGCTAGCTCCCTATCTTTAACAATATCACTGGTATCACTAGTGATTTT
Organism: Thuja plicata; assembly: GCA_018584345.1. Classification (NCBI taxonomy): domain Eukaryota; kingdom Viridiplantae; phylum Streptophyta; class Pinopsida; order Cupressales; family Cupressaceae; genus Thuja; species Thuja plicata. The sequence continues at coordinate 751,778 of MU223181.1, read as the reverse complement.
CTGCAATTTTTTAGATAGTTTAATTGTCTTTGCCTCATTGAGCTGAGAAAAGTGAGTCAGTACTTGGTATATCTCCAAATCCCCTATATTCTGGAGTGTCCATATGATCTTATTATCCTCCATCTTTTCTTGAATATTTGGAACGGATGGCTTTTGATCTTTAGGAGCTAAGCTCCACATTGCAAGTGCCTAGGATTTAGGGTTATATCCAAACCCTCTAATCATATCCCCAACCTAAGTTTCTAATGAAAATTTGACATCAGGTTGTCTTCTTATTTGATCTATTATAAAAGGTGAAGACAAATCCCAGCCTTCCACAAATAATACCCCACTGGCCTTGACCAGTTGTCTTGTTCTGGTGTAATTTCCTCAGATTCAGGATCATAATCCTACAATGTCTGTAGAGCCTCTTGGGTGAATGGATCACCATCTGCTAATTGCAACTATTTTCCAACTTGTTGTTGCTTATTCCATATGAGGAAATCCTTGAATTATTTTGTCTTAATGAAGTTTTAATCCTTGAGGAATTCCTCTTGATGCATCAACCTCTCATCTCTACATGACCTAACAGTTAATTCTTCCTCTTCTTCTATATCTTTTTGCAATTTCTTCCCTGCCCTGATCTGTTTTCTCAATAAATGATCATAGGGCCTATCTCCAGTTATCAGAGCTCCAATTCTATCTGTCTTCTTCTTCCTAGAAGGTTCCCCTATTTCTATTTTTTGTCTCTTGGCTAGGGGCTCATTTGTTACTTCCTTCTCTAGGACCTCTGTTACGTCAATGATATCTTCTCCTTCACCTGGCTAATCTTCTGCAATTGCTTGATAATCTAGATAGGAAGTGGTGAAGGATAGCCCTCATTATTGTCATCATATTATGACTCTAAATGTTCTTTGTGGCCTTTCTCTGGAACCACTAATGCATCATCTAATTGATTGAAAAGGAGATTATTAGATTCAATCATAGCATCTAGCATTTTTAAATAAGGCATATCAGGGTAAAAATCTCCAAACTTCATTCCTTTTCTTTTTACCTGCCTCTCCAAGTCCATAAGCTAATTAAGCTTAATTCCTCTCTTGTCCACCTCCTCATCCTCCAGAGTATTTCTCATTAAATCCTCCTGCCTACACTCTTCATGTTCTTTTGTGTAGGGGATGGTTGGTGTCAACAATTTCTTAGCACTAAGGATGAAACCCTCTGTATCAACATATTTGTGTAGGGCAACATTCATCCTGTAATGATTCATCAAGTTATTCACAGGGTCTAGAGCCTTCTTCCCAATAGAAAAATTGTAGTTCTTGAATTGTATTGGGGTAAAAGTACCCTTCCTGTGTGGTGCTAAATTCTCTTTGTCTCTCAAAATGAGCTTCCTAATGAACTCCATTGCAACTATCCTCGGTGGCACATCAAATGGTAATATATGGGGAGGATGGGTACATCCATATACCCTGATTAGTGTGAAGTTCTTTTCATAATAGAAGTCTCCCCAATTATGGTCTCCTGGCCACTTGTCTAGATATTGGCATGGCCTCAATAGTTGTATTACCTTTACAACTAACCTAGTCTTATCAACACCTAAGCATTTAAGAATTGCATAAATTATCCAATTTTCAAAGGCACAAAAATCCTGTTCTTTGGAGTTATAGTTCCACACTCTAATCCAGAATTGAATAGGGTTGGCTTGACCATGATGAAACCTTTGTGGTTGCAGAAACTGACAATTCAAAAGTGGAAAATTGTAGAACAGGATCAAATGCATAAGGACTGAATAATGTATAAATTTTGGATGATCCTTCTTGCTATGTATGTCTACAAACCCTTGATGCATCTGGTCTATGATATACTGGATGTAGTCACAATTAGAAGTTGTATGAAGGCTCTACATATCCAGAACCATCATTAAAATATCTTAGGTAATCCTCTCTGCTCCAACATCCTTTCCAAGTACTCTGCATAATGCGTATGCTATATACTTGATGTAGAAATTTAGGTCTTTGTAAAAATATGGGTTGCTCCTGGTAAAGGTGCTATGTATGTTTTCATCTTCTTAGGAACATGATGTTCCTTGATCAACATGGCTGCAATGCCAGACTCTCTGGTATACCTATTTTCTAGGTTCTTCAAGTTTATTTTGGTGGTCATGGGGTAGTATATGTGTGTGTGTATTTGGGTACCTATTAGATCAACACAAACACTTCAATAAATCGTTATATTAGCAACATGGGGTTAGTGAAAAACATGAAAAACATAGGAAACCCGCTAAAATTGATCTATTGCCTTCTAACTTAGGAGGAGTGTGACCAA